>JARHVA010002952.1:467500-480000 GCA_037957365.1 Torreya grandis | reverse complement strand
ATCATCGATGGCCCTTACCACCCCATTCATTAGCTAGATGGTGGGTTTCGGTAATCAATACTAGAATGGGATTTAGAGAAAGTCAATATTTCCTAAGTCATTGGATGATTCAAAAAAATAACACAAATATATATAAAAAAGTAACCAATAGTTACTTCATCTAAAGGCAAAATAGAAATAAACAATGTGAACATGCATTACTACAAATTGGGTAGTGGGGATAATCCATTAGTAGGCAATGTTCAAAATTTATGGGAGTGGATTTATGCATTAAATCCAAATCAATCACAATAGTTGTTGACTTACATGGAAATATTTCAAGTACAATTTTAGCCAATGGATATCCTAACTACCAACCTGTACTTCATGTAAATAATCCTAAAATTATAAAGCTCAGACATTAAGTCAATTAAAAGGACTAAGATTCCAAAAAATAATAGGGTTCGATAAAATAAATGACACATCAGCATAAAATGATACTACATGATGTGGGTGCATAACCAACATAACACAACAACCAAATTATAACTAGTCAACATCTACTTCACAAAGAATTGAAATGCTAATATAAAGCCACCAGTTATTAAAGAAACAACTGTTGAATTTAAGGAAAAATAATAAATATTTTATAGCTGGTCATTATTGCCCTTACATAAGTTCCCAAAATTCTAAAATAGACATAAAGGAAGTCAAACTAGAAAAAGAATCTGCATAATAAATAAAGAAATGTGGGTAAATTGATAGGATGGTTTAAGAATTCATCATGAGGTCCTATGATCTCATCATAAACCTCAATTTCATTAAATTGAAGTAAAAAATTATAGAAAAGGGGTTAAAAAAAGGGGGGTCTCCTATGATCTCATCATGAACCTCAATATCATTAACACTTATTATTAAATGGAGACCCCCCCTTTTTTTTACCCACAATTAATATTTGATTGCCATGATGATTTTGGATTATCATCTTATTTTTTATCATCCATATTAAACATGATATAAACTTGTATTTTTCCCACCAAGAAATAAAATTATAAGTATCCATTTGGTCAATGTGCCACATAACTATCTATACATAATGTTAATCTCATCTCTAATCCACTTCCATGATTTATCACCAAAATGAATGTCCCATGCTTGAGCTCCCACTTGTGTTTCATTGACTTAGATAAATATGCTATAGACTCAAATCAAACCCTTGTCAGCTCATCTAATCATTAGTATACTATATTAGGATCCATTGGTTCTTACAAATTCATTAAATAATTATGTTATCTTTATGGTATGATGAGATATAAACAAGTCATAATAACTATATTCTTATCATTACAAAAATAATTTAATTTTTAGGTGTGATCTAATACAATATCATCAAGGATACATAAACAAGGCATGATACTAATTAAAAACAAAGGTCCAACCCTAATTAGTACCTAACCATACTCCTAATCTAATGTTAGGATAATCTATGTGTTACATCCTTCCCCCCTTCATGAAACATCATCCTTGAGGATTTTTCCTAATAATAATCATATTCAAAATTGAATCCATCCAATGAAAGTAACATAAATATATAATATAATATATTTGAAAATATTAGTGTAAATAATATATAAAATAATCATTTACTTTAACATTTTCACATAAATACCAAGTTCACACAAATCAATAAAATATCTCACCAATGGAATACAAACTATAGGTGACCTATGTTCAACAGATATCCATTAGGTAATAGAGATAATAATTGGTCACTTCACACCAAGTGATGAATTAAACATAATATTAGAAAATTCATCACCAAAAGATGTGTAAATATCAAAATATGTATAACATCAACAAAACTGAATAGAAATATAAAATATGTATATCACCAAAAATCTGGATAAAAATATAAACTATGTAAATCATTGATAAACCCAAATTAATATATAAAAAGTAGAATTTAAACCATAAAAAAAGATAGAATCAAAAATGGCACAAAGTCACAACAAAAAATCAAAGGCTACAAGAATGTCACAATAAAATGGGGTATCCAAAACCATTACTTCTTGAGATCCAAGTGATGACAATAGCATGTAGTTGTGTGATAAGATATTGTCATGACTAAAAAGGTGAATGTAGTGATAAGATATTATGATAAACTAGATATTATGAGAGTGGATGGATGTTTTCCCTCCTTAGTGATTTCCTTGGGTGGCATGAAGGATAAAATTAAAAAAATATCATCCTATATTTATATTGTCTCATAGCATATAGGCCTCCACCTAAGTGTTGGGACATAGGTTATAATATCTAGGGATGGTGTTTTTATTCATTTTCTCTCTTGTGTTCTTATATCTTATCACTACATTCACCATATATCTAAGGAAAATTATAATAACTAAGGAATAGTTTATCTTAATAAAAAGGTGATGACAATAGCATGTAGTTTAGCATGTAGTTGTGTGATAAGATATTGTGATAAGATAAAAAGGGAAATTATAATAACTAAGGAATAGTTTATCATTACATTCACCATATTATATAAAGAAAATATCCATCATACATATGGGTAATTACATGCCTCTATAAACATAAATAAAATTTTCATCATTTGAGTAAGAAAACATCATAGAGAAAACATCCACATAGGTAAATCCCAATAAATTATTATAGTAGTGCCTTTTGGTATATTATATTCTTTGCATCAACTAATCACACTTCAAAAATGCTCATTTATTCATATATTAAAATATATGAGTTTGTTAACAATAATTTATCAATCAAAAGAAAAAATAATAAATGAAATATAAACACATATAATCATCATGAAGAAGCAATGGATTGGACATGAATCCTTAAATGACCATGAATCCTTAATAATAAAATAAACAATCAAGAACAAATATTGCACATTGAATAATAATATACTAATTAACAATATTTAATAATTTTATACCAAATATGGAATACCATAATCATACACATAATAATAATATCACAAAAACATGCACATAACAAGGTATATCATCAAAGAAACAATATATTTTCACAAAATTAAATGAACAACCCTCTCATATCAGCAGTATATAAATTTTAAATCAACTCCAATAACTCACGATACTAAAATCACACAAACACTTTCATTTTGTAGTCCATACCAAGAAGAATATAGTTGTGTTCACATTAAGGTATCAAAATTATTTAAATATTCTTCCACCTAAGGTTATAATATCCAAACATGGAATTAATCATGCTCATTTTTTTTATTGAAGTTATGCCAATAAGTGCACACTTGTTCATTATTTGTTACTCTATTTTATTTAATGTTGTGTTAAATAATTTATTTTAATTAATTATAAAAAATTAAGAGTATCAACTAATAATCACCATGGTAAAAAAATTTTAATCAATTTTTTTATTTATTTAATATATTAACTCTAATTAAGATAGTAAATGTTGTAAAATAAGTTGCAACTAGAAAATTGAATATAAAAAACTAGAATCGACAAAAGTTGAACAAAAGAATGATGGGTAATTATGAAAAAGTTAAAAATAATTTTCTATTTTATGTTTTTAATCTAAATTTGCATGACTAAATAATGTCTATAAGATATCAACTTGGACTAATTTTGCATGTGCAATTGGAATAGTGATTACAACTAATTAGGGTCAGGATTGTTAGAAAAGGGACATGATCTAATGACACTCCTATCATTGACTAATAAATTTTATCATCTACAAAAATATATAAAATTAAGGCATACACACCTATGCCTACTTTCAAAATGCATGCATGAAAAATTTGGCCTTTTGATGTGTGCATATGACTTGTAATTGACTTATTCCAAGTTGAAACCCTAATGGGGCTTGAAATAGATACTAAAATGTAAAGAGAAATTATGGAGTGTAATTGGTTGATTTGAACCTAATCACCCCCATTATGACTTATTTATATCTACATATCTAATACTTTGAAGAGGGAAATCAATCCCATTTACCTCTCCCATTTAGAGTGATTTATTCAATTGTGTTCCTTTTGCTACATATATCGATCTATAGATGGATTAAATAATTAATAATGATTTTATTGACATGGATAGAGTTGGATTTTCACTTGTTTAAATACTAATTAAAATGATTATAATAAAATTTTGTAATAATAAGGAAGATTTACTTAGTGTGTAATAGTATAAGTGTGCCTTAGTACTGAAATTTACAAGTGATAAGATAAGAGACTTAAATGTGCCTTTATAGAAATTCAAAAGGGTAAATACTCATGCTACCTATCATAAAATACTAACCACTTGAAAGGGAGGGTATATAATTTAAAATTATCTGTTTCTAAGTTTAAGGATAGGATTTACCCATAGGGGTCAAAACGGACTGCCACTATTGACACATATTAATCAATCTTGTCTTGAAGGGCAACATTTAAATTTTAAGATCTAAGATGTCATTACATATGCCTAGAGAGGTTTTTAGTTATTAATAACATTTATATAGGTGTAATATAGAAACCTAGAAATGGATATGTTTGTATAGATACTTAGGATAAAGTGAAGTGGAAAAATAGGTCCATATTAAGAGTTCAAGTTAATTAAAGTAAAAGTGGGCCAAAATTAGCATTTTCAAGTATTCATGACCAAATTTTGATCACTAAATTTCCACATATACTTTTATTCTATAAATACTATAATAAAATGAAAGATACACATATTTGTGTACAACATAGTTTTCATCTAGAAGGAAGCTCCAATTATGTAAGGTGTTCCATAGAGTATCCTACAATGTCGCAAAAGTATTTAATGTCCAAATTTGAAATTGAAAATTAAAGTGTAATTTGGATTGATTTTTTTTTTAAAGAATAAAGAAAGAATAAACCTATATATGTGAAATAGATGTTGTTGTCATAATTTTTCTTGGGGAAGATGTTTCCTAGAAGCATAGGTGAATTGGTGCTTTCTATTAAGCACTTGGAAAGAAATGGCACCCTTTATTGAACCAATGAATATTTAATGATGATCAAGAACCAATTTAAATTTGATCATGTACATAAAATATAATACATTGAGGAACATTGAAACCTCAATTTATGTTGTTTTCATTTGTATCTCCAAGATAGAAATAAGTTGGAATCCACAATAAATTCCTAGAAATTAATGATAGATGGAATTGAACCTCAATTTTATTCATTATGTAATTTAACCAAGTAAACCACTAAAAATGGCTTGTTTATTCAATTTTCAATTTGTTCCTTGGTTATTCAATGCATGAACATAATATAATGGAAAACATCCATGCTCTTACCATGGCTATAGATAGAAAACAGTATTGAAAATATGGCATGAATATGTATCATGCCCCCATTTATAATGTAAAATATGTAATCAAATGTAGATGCTAATTTTTAAATTGTGTTTAAAGCTTGTGCATGAATTTGTATCATGAACTCAATATTGTATCAATTTGCAATTTGGGTTTTGTATTATGAGTGCCTATGCATGGCACATGCCCCCATCATGTTTACCAATAAATTAATTTTGACCATTTTGAATCTTTTGAAACTATATTTTATATGTAAAACTGATTTTAGCTCATATAGGCTTATCTCAAGTATGAAAATCCGAATAAAGTGCCCCCTTTTTGAGGTGAGGGAATGTGTATACTAATATAAATATAGAATATAAATGTGGGTAAATCCATGTATAGCATATAATATATAAATTTTATAAAGACATTGTTAAAGAGCATATAGATCCATAGTATGGGAATCATTGAATGATAACACATTTTAATATTTTAACCTTTGGAAAAGATGCTCCAGCATGGCGTGGCCTATTGGTAGAGGTAAGTCAAACATATCAGTGCATGTAAAATATGTAAGTCTTGCATAACATGAATGAACACCATTTAAATACATGTGTGATAGAAAAAGAGTTTGTTATCTACCAATAATGTGATAAAAAATACATGCAATGATGTAAACTAGATGTTTAATTGTGCTTAGGTTCTTATATTTTTAGAATATTTAGAATTGTTTTTTATTTTTTCAAAAATTGAATTTCTTAGTACTTTTTAAAGTTTTAGAACTTAAAAAAAGAGTAACAACCATGGATTCAAAATTACAAGAAAGGAAGTGGATCTAAACAATTTTAAACGTGTTTTATGATAGAGTATGCAATATAAATGATGGCATGGACATTTATGAGCAAGATTCCCCTGATGTATATGTGAATGTAATTGAAAACCATTTGTAAGATATGATAGGTAAGTAGATTAATGATTATAGATAATATTCTAATCAAATCTATGCTTTTCAAAGCATCTAACATGCATGCATGAGTAATATAGGACACAAAATAAATATTTTTCATAAATAATAACTATTGTGTAGACAAAAATCAAGTGTAATAATAAAAATTTAGATGTATTAAGTCTATTTTTTCTCATATTATGATTTTGTTGTGTTGAAATTGCTATAGGATAAAATAAATGGGATAAGGATAATAATGGTAGTATGTACTAACTCTTAATGGATGATACTTTTTGTGATGGAAAAATGTAGTTTAATTTGTTTAGAATATGAAAATAACTAAGTAAATTATAAATTATGGCATAATATATCACTATCTTGGACTCTTCATATCTATAAAAATGAAAAAGAAGATCCAAGAGGATAAAAAATCACTACAACCCAAGGGCTAGAAGAATTGAAAAAATCAATTAAATGTGTATTAAGTATAAGAATAACATGATGGATAAATCAAGATGATATATAAAATAAAATTTTATTATTATTTTAATGTTTTTGAATTAACCAATAACTTAGTACACAAGATGTTCCCATGGATTGCTTGCATAACATATGTAATCATTGTCTAAATTTTGTATTAAGCCACCAACTAAAATGGGATGTTAATGTGTATGTATTGTATGATAAAAATTTCATACCAATCCTCTATATAATCATGATTATAATTAAAATATTGTTCTTAGAATTGTGTTATTCCACTCTTATCATGTTTTGTATTTGTATATGTAAAACCAATTGTACCATATTGTGGTATTAAAATTTATGATTAATTTTGATTTTCCATATATGTGTTATATAATATGTTTTTATTTTGGTGGTGCTATCTATATTTGATGAAAATTTAATTGAACAGATATTTTAATTTCTTTATTTTTATAATATAGATTTATCAACTGAAATAGTAACCATTGCATTTTTGCTCAAATGTGTCATAGTCACAATCTTAACCCAAAATTTCCCTCATTACTCTCATCCATGATTTTCCTATTTTTTCATTGCATTGATATAAGGTAAGTTTCATGTGAAATATAATAGAACATATTTTTGACCAAAGTGTGACTAACAACTCAATAGATCCAATGTAACACTGAAGCCCAATAATATTACCCAATTGTTGACTATCATATCCAAGATGTTAGATAAGTGTCATGCTACATGTATTTACTTCATGAAAATACATTATCTCAACTATTTTATATTTATTTCAATCAATGTGAAGACTAAGAATCAAATCCTCTAGATGTGAAGAACACTTTTTAGTTATATTTTTTGGAATCACATTGATATTATTTTGTATGTCTTTATTTCAAATTTTCTTTGTGATAAAATTTTTCCTAAGAATGCCTTCTTGGTTATATTGAGTATTTTTTTGAAATTTTTCTAAATTATATTTAAGTAAGTTACATTTTTTTATTTGTTCCCTTTGATTATCTAATAGTTCCTTTGTAAATTTTTTTTAGTAACATTTCTTGCTCTAATTTTTTATTTTTAAGCCTTTCTTACTCTGAACATTGCATTTTTACTATTTTTAATTTTTGAGTAGCAAATTAATTCATATTATGAGTAGGTTTCTTGATTTATTTATATATTATAGAATCACCATTATCAATTATGTGTGTGTGTGTGTTCAGAGCCATGGAACTATTTTTATGATGCCCATGCATTATATGATATGCATAATACTACTTTGATCTCCTTGTAAGATGTATATGAGGTAATGTGATCAATTTATTTAAATATAATGGAAATAATTAGTGTATTAACTCTAACCAAGATAAAATGAATAAAAATATACTAAAATATTTAAAATAAATTTCAACTAGAAGAAAAAAATCAAAGTAATGAAATCAAGAAAGATTAAATGAATGAAATATGGTTAAATATGAAAAAAAAAATACTTAGATATTCTTTTTTTGCAATATGATTATGCATGACTGATATATGACTAGAATCAATCAACTATGATTAATTATGTGTACACAACTAAAAAGGTGGTTATAACTGATTGGGGCGAAGATAATCAGAAAGGTGACATGGTTGGCCTGTAGTATTTTCCCATACTACTTTATTTTATACACTATGATAAAGATATAAAATTAGGTAAAAATCACTTGAATTTGCTTAAAACATACATGCATTCATAAAGTTTTCCTTTTGATGCATACATATGACCTGCAAATGAATTCTTCCAAGTTAAAATCTTGATAGGGTTTGAAATATCTAAATAAATACAATTATAAAGGGGGCAGGAGTGTAATGGGATGAGATAAATCTAATCATTCCCTTTAAAATTGATCACTACATATATATCCAATCATTTTAAGAGGGAAAATCAAGCCCATATAGTTCTCTCACTTAGAGTGTTTTGTGCAATTGTGTTCTATTTTATACATCTAGAGATGGCTTGAATAATCGATACTTTCTTATTGACATAAATAAGGATTGATTTAAATGATTATAATAATATTGGGGAATAATATAGAGGATTTTATTAGCGTTAAATAGTACAATTGTGCCTCAATATTGATATTTTCAACTGATAGAGTATGAGACTTAGATGTGTCTTTATAGAAATTGAATAGGGGAAAAACTTACACTACATATCCTAAAAGTATGAACCAACCTATATAGGACCATATAAACTTTAAATCTAGTCATTTGTATGGTTAAGGACAAGATTGACCCATAGGATTCAAAATTGGCCACTACTATTGACCCATACTAGTTGATACTATTTGAAGGGTAAAGTGTGAATTTAAATATTTGTGATGTTTTTACATATTATTATATAGGTTTTGAGTGCTTAAGAGTATCTATGTATGAATAATATATAAAAATATAAATGTATATATCTGTATAGGTACTTAAGATAAAGTGAGATAGAAAATTAGGTATAGATTAAATACTTAGGTCAATTAAAGTAAAATTGTGCCAAATATGACATTATCAATTATTGATGACCAAATTTGAGTGACTGCATTAAAAAAAGTTATCCTTTGTTTGATATCACTTAAATGTTCAACCAATCATTCTAAAATTTGTGTCCACACTAAGGGATTGACCTATATGGGTATTCAACCACATACAAAACTATAATTCACCAACAAAAGTGCCACATACTATAATTTATTTATAATAGAAATAAAAAATAATAGCCACATAAATTGTGGCTTATAATTTAATCTAAATTCATGAGGATAAATCAAATGGAAAAGGGAATAATTCAACATATTCAAAGCTCTTATTCTTATGGTAATAATAATATTATCACCCATTTTGAAGTGAGGTTTTCTCATATAACCAAATATTTCTTAAATCTATGAGATTTGCAAGAATTATAACATGAGACTAACTTCAAAGAGTTAGTAGAGGTAGATTAGGATAAAAAAACATCACTTGAATTTACATTTTACACAAGATAAATTAAAATATACAAATCATTTTTACTCACCCAAGCCAAAAAACATTAGTTATTTCCAGATCAATATCATACAAATGCTACCTCACATGGCTTGTGGGTAAGGAGGGAGTTTAAATTTCTTCATAAAAACATAATTTTCCATAAAAAAATCACATACAATGGTGGTTCAGAATTCTCATCCAAGGTTAATATTGATTTGTATTGAACATTTCACACCTTTAAATCCATAGAGATTATGATCACATCTATTATTATATCTCCTAATAGGCAAGACTAGTAATGCGATGTCATCTTCCAACAAAGTAAATATTTCTCAATAAAATCACCTAAATATTACTTCTTGGAGTTAATAAATGGTAATATAATTAAAATAACATACACATTCACTTTTATCTCAAAAATATTTTTCAACACACTATACATAATAATTAACCCAAGCCACCATGTGTTGGGTTAGGTGTGTTTACATCATAAAGGGTTTCATCATCAACACATATTCAAGGATAAAATATATCATGTTTACAAGTACCAAAAAAACTTCCAAATATTCTCCATGGGCCAATATCAACAAAAAAACCATGGTTTCATTTTTCATGCACACCTTTTATTTAAAAATTTTCCACAAAATTCAACATAGTTTAGCCTTTCTCTGATACCAATGTGTAGTACCTTCTAGTGATATGCCAGGACCAAAACCTTAATCTTGATTATGAAAATTTAGTAAGCACATTTTAAAACAAAACTTCCTAAAGGATTCACACCAATACACACAATGATATTTTTCCTTCATTTTATGTGTGTGTGTGTGTGGTGTCTAAACACACACACACACACACACACACACACACACACACACACACACACACACACACACACACACACACACACACACACACACACACATATACACACACATACAAATATTGTTGGTGTAGGCCTTTCTCCCACTGGGTTTTGCCTACGCGGTTGTATTGGATTGCTTAGGGATCTAGAGGTCATTTGGGTTATTTAGGAAGATTACCCCCACATTCATTGAAATTTTTAGTATCTTTCCCTCTCTAACCTATATATGTACCTCTCTCCCTTCATATTTATAATGTAGTATAATGCAGTATATTATGTGTATTTTTGAATCATTCATGTCTTGGTGAAATTATTTCTCTTTTATTTCATTCTTGCAGTTTCATGTGTTTAAACTATATTATTTTAAACAATACATGTATTACATTACATCTTAAATCAATTCATTCATTTGGATATGTATTCCTAGAGCTCATCCTAATATGGTATCAGAGTAGATATAGATCTAAGGATTACTTGGTCTTTCATGTAAGTTTTCATTTCAAATCTATTAAGAGGAATTTGTATATTGCTTGTATTTGCATTTGCATGTATTATTATCTTTATTGACATCTAGGTTATGATCTATGAAATGATCTAATATTTATCATGGTATACACATGAAATACAAGGATTTGGCAAGGTTGATTTATTTTTTAGCTTGTCAAGATTTACCCTGACATTGGCTTATTCTACAAAGGCATTGCAGATTTGGAGGTGTGTTGAAATCAGCATTGACTTGGCTAAATCAAATTTTCAAAATCATTCATTCCTTTAGCTTTAGAGCTTTCCCTTGGTGTTATTATTTTTGATTGTTATAAGGTTTGGTGAGGACTTTGTGGTGGTTACATATCAACTCAACATCCTTTATTTTTTGTCTAACCTACATTCCAAGACACCTGCATTTCATTTTCCAACTTGGCATCTCTTTTATTAATTTATATTTTAGATCTTAGTGTGGCATTGAGTTTTTTAGAGAGGTACATTATAGATCTAATGTTTTTTTAGATATATCACTTGGCATCACACTTTGCAAAGCTTGGCATCATCTTTGTTTTATCTTTTTTTAGTAAGAAGAACTATATTTTTTAGATTTGTGTTGAAATTGTAGAGAAGAGCTAAAAAATTACATAAGAGAGACTGTTGTATTATTTGTTCCATTATCCTACATCCCAAGGCATGGGAGGAGATATCTATGTTTCAAGGCCTGCATTCAAAATTGTTGGTAGATCTATAGAGAGCCTAGCATGGAGATCAAAAATTTAAGTTTGACATTGCATTTATATAGATAGGAATAATTTTTTATCTAATAATTTGAGGCATATTGATTTTATAGGAATTGGATTTTTATTTTGGCATCAAAAATCTACCTGTAAGATTAAGCTACATTTGATACCTTTTCTAGCCTTTGCATTAGTGTTGGAACTTGCAGAAGCATCTGAGGTAAAGAAAGGAGATTTGGATTGAAACTCTATAGGTGTTTGGTGATTGGATTAGCATGACATAGCATAGTTATGGCATGGATTAGTAGTATCATGATGTGGCATGGAGTACATAACAAGTTGATGCTAGCCTCCAAGCTGATAGGTTCACAAAGAGTTAGTAATTTTATATTTGAGTTCTCTGTTAGTGGGGATCTCAAAAGGAAGATTTGCTAATTCAAACATTCCTATTCCACCCTCCTATTGCATCCAACCTAGACCACTTGGTCTTGTCTCCCTTTATTGTATGCTATATATTCAAACTATTGATGCTTGTTTGAAAGGAGAGCATATACCAATCATTATTGTTGATGTAATCATAGGTGCCTTGATCAGGATAATACTAATGTGTTTCCTTGTATGGTTAAGATGGATGATTGGAATCTAAGAATAACATAGAGAAAACAAATAGAAATACTCTCCTTTCCTCTCTTTACGTAATTTACAATTCATTTATTTGCCT
>JARHVA010002952.1:315000-462500 GCA_037957365.1 Torreya grandis | reverse complement strand
AGCACTCCTCTCAATACTTTGATGGATGCATCTATTACAACCATGAAATGTCCATTTAGATCGGGTACCTTCAAGATGGGTGCCATCATCAACTTTTCCTTCAAAATCTAGAAAGCTTTATCACACTACTCTATCCACATAAACTTCTTACCTTTCCTTTGCAATGTCATAATTGGGTTGGCGATCCTAAAAAAACCTTCAAAAAATCTATTATAATATCTTGATAACCCCATGAAACTCATTACTTCTGATACATTCTTAGGGATTGGCCATTCCATTATTGCTTTTATCTTGTCTAGATCTACTACAATTCCTTCTTGGATATGATGTGGCCTAGATAGTGGATTTCCTTCTTAAATAATGCACATTTGGACAACTTACCATATAGATTAAGTTTTCTCAACATTTGAAGAACCAATTGAATATGTGCTAAGTGCTCTTCATCAATTTTAGAGTAAATTAAAATGTCATCTATGAACACCAAGATGAACGTATCTAGGTAATTATGGAACACACTGGTCATTAAGTTCATAAATGCTAAAGGAGCATTTGTTATCCCAAATGGTACTACAATAAACTCAGAGTGTCCATATCTCATCCTGAAAGTAGTTTTTGGAATATCCTCCTCTTTTATTCTTAGCTGATGATATCTTGATCAAAGATCTATCTTAAAGAAAACTATTTCTCCTTTCATTTACTCGAAAAGGTATTCTATCCGATGCAGGGGATATTTATTTTTAATTGTGACCTTATTCAACATTATATAATCAATTCATAATCTTAGAATTCCATCTTTCTTTCTAACAAATAAGACTAACGCTCCCCAAGGAGACACACTTGGTCTAATCAATCCTTTACTCAAGATTTCCTCTAGCTAAATTTTAATTTCCATCAACTCAGTTGTGTTTATTCTGCAGGGTGCTCTAGAAAATGGCTCAGCTCAAGGTACAATATCGATTGAGAAATCAAATTCTCTCTTAGGGGGCATTCCAAGTAATTCTTTAGGAAACATGTCCTCAAATTACCTTAAGAATGGATACACTTCTAGGGTTTTTTCATCTTTGATTTCATCCTTATAATCTATCATCACCATGAAAATTAGAGCTGCCTTCCTTCTCTCATTCAGCTGCATAACTGATATGGTTTCTAATTTTATCAGCTTATGACACCCTTGAATCATGACCCATCTCCCCTCATCACTATAACACCTAACCATCTTACTATAATAGTCTATTTTAGCTTGGTGCTTGGTGAGCCAACTCATCCCTATTATTACATCATAGGCTCCTAGGTTGCTACAAATAAGTCTAAGCTTGTCTCAAAATTTGGAAATTATATTTTTGTCTTGGGTAGACATTGAGACACATCATCGAATATATTATCCCCATACTGGACCATACATGATGAATTCATGTGATTCATTGGAAGACACAATTTTCTTACTAACTTAAGAGAAATGAAACATTCTAATTAACTGATATCTATGAGAATTGAACTGGGTTTACCTGATAATATACCTGTAGCTTCAACTGACACATTTTGGTATCTATTTTGATGATTCTCTACTATATCATTTATCCTTTGTTGTGCTCCCCTCTGACACTGATTGGCCCTTATCTATCCCTACATCCTTGGGCACTCTTGGGCAAAGTGATTTCCTCTATAAGAAAAACGTCCTCCTGACGGGCCTTTTAGTATTGGATTCCTTAGGGCATTACCAAAAACATGTGGAGGATACATTAGGAAATTGTATTTACTTTGATCATTCTTATTATTATCTCATCCCCTATTGTTACACCTCCAAAAGTATTTCTCTGATTTTGATTTGGTGGGGGTGCTCTACCTATTAGATTTATTCTTGGGTTTTTATCCACATCTTGCTCTCTCCTGAAATCAAGTTTGTTTTTGAAGGCTATGTTTCTATTATTTTTAATGTTTTATCTTGCCACAGCTAGGGTTTGCAACTTTCATTCCTATTTGAGGGATTTTTCTAGCATTTCAATCATGTTCTCAGGGTCGTGCAGATCTACTTCTGATCCTATGTTTTCATCCAATCCTAGGATGAAATTTCTAGTCTGACCTCTTTCATCCTTCTAGTACATGGGCACATACTTAAGTAATCTAGTAAACCTATCCCAATACTATTAGAATGGCATGCCTCTCTGCATTAGCTTATGAAATTCAATCATCTTTTCATCAAAGAATAACTGGGGTAACCATCTCTTTTTGAAATGGTGGTCAAATTAATCTTAGGTCAAATTTTCCTTGGTTATTCTTTTTAATTCCTTTGTGTTAGTCCACCAGCTAGCTACCTCTCCTACCAATTGGTAGGATCCCCACAAGACCTTAGTTACATCATTATAGTTTCTCAAGTGGAAGTACTTTTCCATCTCATTTAGCCAATTCTCATTGCCTTCACCTAACTATTTATAATCAAACTTAGGGGGTAAAATCTTCTTCAAATCCTTGCTTAGATCATAAAATGGAACTTCAATTCTAAGAACTACAACCTCCAAATCATTGACTGGTGGTGGATCTTCTTTAAGCAAATTATCAAGGTTAGGTTCCATTATGTTTTTTATATTTTTTTGTCTTAACCTAAGATTGTTAATCACTTGCTCAAGTGAGCCTATTCTATCTCTTTGCTTGGTCAACAAATTAAACATGTCATCTTCCCTAGTTCTCTATTTTTTGGAACCTATTGTTCAAGATTTTCATTGTCGGGTTCTATGTTTTCCACATTTTCCCTTCGATTCTTAGTTGATCATCTAGGTCTTTCCATTTGGTTTCTTGAAATAAATAACACAATCTTCTAAGTTTTCATTCAATATTATTGATAACATAACTCTCTTTTGAAAAACTCTAAATTTTCTCATACATTCTATTATTGATCATAGTCACACATAGGATTGACAAAAAGTAAGCATTTGATAATCTCATTTAACTTTTTATTACATAGAGTTCTTAGCTTTATAAAAGATAAGTTTTATGACTATAACATATAGATGTCTATATAATATTGATTCAAAATTTTTTTAAACAAAATTTTCTTCATCCAGTTCCATTTCTTTGAGAACTTCATATTTTAAGTGAACCACATATTGGTGGCATCGGTTATATTCCTTACATATTTTATGGCTTATGTAAGGTGCATCAAGACCCATTCCAAACAAAAATTCTCTTATTATTGAGGGCCTCTTAAATGGATGTTTGACTATAGGTTCAATCATAATTGGTTTTGTTTTAACTAGCTCCACTTTCAAAGATTTGAGTTTACTTTAGATTATAGCTATTGTATCTTAGTCAAAAATGTAAATGGGTTCTTTCGAAGTGGATGGAAGTTTTGTTTTCCCTTTGTTCTTTTTTTTTCCCTTTTTCTTTCCTTAAATTTTTTTGATGAGCCATGTATGAACAAACAATTTTAACCAAATTAGTTTATCATAGTTTTCAATTTTCTCAACAAGTTAGCATCAATAATTGATATTTTACTAATCATAAGTTGTAATAGGCTTAAGGCCTAGATTTCAAACCTAGGCTTTGATACCAAAATGAAGAGACCAATCCTATCGTAAAATACATAATTTTTTTTTGTTTAATTAACATTTATCTATAAATATAACTAGAGTATACTTGATCCTATCAGATATCCTTTGACAATCAGGCAAACATCTAACCATACGAGTTATGCATCTATTATTCTTTGCCAAACATGTAAGCAATCTAACCATATGGGTTAGGCACTCCTTTTCCAAATGGGCAAGCATCTAACCATACGAGTTAAACATCTACATATGACTAGGTTATGCTTTAGCTAGAGACTTGATTCATCGAGATCAATCGAATCTTGAGTTACTCACTTTTCACCGCTCATCTCTACTGGATAAGCATCGAGGTCACTGTAATAATAGTATAAAAAATATAATAAATAGTCACATTCTACCTTAAAATTTGGCCTAAATCTTCAAGAACTATTATGATCCAATCGAGATCCTTCTGAGTATATCATAGAATTATTATCTTTGCTTTATTTATCTAAACTAGGGTCTTATTATAATGGTCTTGTTTTTTTAGTTAAATTTAATCTTGTTTAGTGCACAACCCCAACCCTGTCCTAATCAGATGTGTACTAGAAGCATCCTTCACTCCCTAGACTATCTACATAGCTGCTTCTGAACATGATCAAGGTGTAGTATGCATGTAGTTATATTTTCTATTCTAAGTTTCATGTGAATTATATGTGTGGGTATGCAGCCCTTTCTAGGGCCTAGTTCTCCAGATAGTTCTTTTGTGATTGCTACCCAAATGAGAGTGTAAAAATATATGTGTAAGTAATTGAATACTTGTTTAACTAAACAAGACCTAAATCTTAAAAAGAAATAGAATTGAACATTTTCAAGCTACATTATCCCCTTTCTACTTTTTATTTACATCAACAATGTTCTTGATCCTTTCTTTAGACAACCTAATCCATACAATTGCTTTTGCCAAAATTTCATTATTGGAGAGCCATATAGTTGGTGGTTTCTTGATAATAATTAGTATAACATTATCAATCTTGGTTTTCATTTCTCCTTTTCGATGGTATTGATTTTTGAGTAAGAAATGTACCTTCTCCATTTCTATTTTATAAGTTCACAAATCATAATCATTTGAGGTAGTTTAAGTTGTTTTATTATCTTAATTAGTGTAGTTGACCAAGAGGGATTATCCCATCCCTTGGTCTTAATGACATGACATGGCTCTTATTTCTCCTCAATGGTGTATAGGGATGATGCCCAGACATTATTTTTATAGATGTGTTAGGCTGTGGATACAATAGTTCAAGCTCGATGACATTTCTTGTAAACGTGATTTACAGGAACTGCTTATACCGAACACTGTATAGTTTTGTTTACTCTTAGATTTCTGGGCTAAGTTTGAGATTTAAAAAAGTAAATAATACTTGAAATAAATTAATGCATCATATTTCAAAAGCAAATTTTTGAGTAGAAAGGTAGAAAATAAATCTGTAACATGATCTTCTAGTTTAGTCCTTATGTTGATCTTCAACAATGTTATTTTGGATAATTATATCTTTAGTCTGTTTAGGTAAACTTTTCTAAAAACAATAACTTATACACAGGGATTTTATTGAACTTGAATTTTAATAAATCCTTTATACATTTGAAAGGGAGATTTGAAATTGAGGGTTAAACACTAAATGAAGAATATATGTTATCATATTATTTTTAATGATGATAAAAGAAGATTTTATTTTTCAATAGAGAATGAGACAAAAATAGATTTTTCAACCATTTATAGGAACAATGTAAATTAATATAGTGATTTTTAAGATCTTACTATAAAATGCATTATAATAGTATTCCGAAATATAAAATGATTAATCTCTTAATAATTTTTTTAACTACGCAATTATAATTATAACAAATTTCAATGGTCTTCTATGTATATAAGTATAAAATCAATTATAACGAATATCTAAGAGATTCATTGTAAAATAGCTTCTAATTACACAAACTATGAAATTTAAACTTATTTTTAAGTAACATAATGAATGTTTGAATAGAATATCATTCTAGTTATAACTTATGAATTTCGTAAATTATTTCCTTGTAACATTTTACAAATTACAACAAATATTAAAATAAAAAATATAAATAACATATAATTTTGTTAATAAAGTATACCCTTAATAGATCCACCTAATAAAATTTCTGGCCCTCATCTAATCAATGATGTAACATTATGTAATTTCATTTATAACGTTTTATTTACTCGAAATTTCTCCTCTCTTTTTGCTATCATTATTTATGACTAGCCTTTAGCTTAAGTCACCATTTTTTAAATTGTTTCTTACGTGGTAGTGGTAGGCCGTTGACGTGGCAGTGGTGCATGCCCAAAACATGGGTTAAAGCGGGTGATGACTAAGGGAATTAAATCCAGACTGAGAGGAGGTGGCAGTTCCTTTTGTGTTGGTTGAGTTAAAGTGGGCAACGGTGGAGTAGTTAATTTAAACTAAATAAATAGTTATTTTAGGACTAAAAGTTTATAATTGTCCCGCCTCTGGTATGATATAAGGGTCAGTTAACACGCATTACAAATTTTCATGCACGGTGGATTTGGTACGTAGGGTGTAGGCTTAGCATTATCTAATTTTTAATATTTGTGATGTTAGATTAGTCTTATTTTTTTAATATTTAGTAGGTTAAATTAAATATAATTAATTAATAATATGATTAATTAAAAATGTAAAATTTATTTATAAAAAATATAATTTATTAATAATTTTTAAAATTTAAATTAAAAGAAAAATTCTTTTTATTAAAAACCTTTGACGTATTATCCAATATTATCAAATTGATAATAGTTTCTTCTTATCCTAAATTCATTATATATATATATATATATATATATATATATATTTTGAGAGTAAGACGTTAACCTAAGCTATCCTCTTTATTAATTTTGAAAAAAGGTAAGACGTTAACCTAAGCTAAGGAATGTACAAGGAATTGAGTATTGGAAATGGATAAAATTGGATGAGGGGTCCATCCATATTAGATAATGAACCCTGTTGGTTGATATACTATTGAAATTGATAAGAAGATTATACTTAGTGGATTGGAGAGAAATTACGTATCTATTCAGTAATCTTCACAATGACATTGTACTAATATTTTATGAGTGTTAAAATATGTATCTTATGTTGTATGTATGCTCTTGTATTCATAATGATGACTATACAAATATTTTATTGTTGTATTTCTCTTCCCCGCACTGTATTGTGTTATGTTTAGGAATACTCTGTTTGAATTGATTATGAATTTAGTATATTAAATTTACAATCATATTATTTACTGGGTTTCCTAAAATAATTAAATTTGTTTATCATTTATGTGGAGTGCCTTGGTTTGTGTTAATATAAGGAAGCGTGTTCAGTGTATCATTTCTTACTCAATAGAAATGGAAATTGAAATGCTTTGACTGAGGAAAGATTATGTCAGGTTATGGTATATTTCAAATTTATCGTGACCCACTATGCATTAAAGGTTTTTTTAATAATAGTATGTTATTTCATTCTCAGTAACGATATACAATTTGTTTGGTTTTAATTAAATGGATTAATTATTATAAGCTTTGATTTAACATGTCATATTTAGAACTATGTGATTGTGTTAGATGACTATTATAGACACATTATTAACTACATATTGTTGATGTTATATTTTTTTTCAAGGTAATAAAACAAGTGACAAACCCTTTTTCTATTTTTTTATATATGTTAGTTTATAATAGGAATTTTAGATGAAGAGATGATATCCAATTTAGTTTTGAAATTTGATTGGGAACTTATTTTTTCAGTATAGAAAAAAAAAATTATGATAATTTTGGGAACTTTTTTTTGTAATATAGAAAAAATTTATGATAAGTTTTAGTTGCATGATGATATGTTTTCATCGTTGTTGCATTTATTTCATGGTGTTAAGTATCTAGCCTTTTATTCTTAAATGGAGGAAATTATATTTAAGTCTAAGTTATAAGAATTTAATGGAGATTGTGTGAAATTAATAGTGTAAATAAAAATGTGGATAAGTTTATGACAAAGGAGAACACCTGAAGTAATGTTTATTTTTGAAGGAATGAACACTTATGTTGTCAACTAAGCTATGAGATAATGAGAGCTATGATAATCCTTGTTTCAAGGTACAATCCCTTAACTTAATTTATTAACTCATATGCTTAAGGGGAATTACTTCACAAGGATTAACTCAGTTCTTCCAATTAATCTTATTGTGTGATATGGTATGTTTTCGCAATTATTAAGTTGGATATTCATATAATTTGAATTATTATAGTATATAAAGTTTTTTATCCATTCCTATATATATTAGTGAATAACTTATTCGAAAAGCGAGATTTAAATTTTCATTGTCATTCTCTCTGAGATACACTCAACCCTTAGAGAAAACTGGTACAATTTGTTTTACTCCAATCATAGACCTAACTCATTTTTACACTCTTTACCCTATGGAATGATGCACGTTGTGTAACATTGAACTATGTGAGTTGTGTTATGATCACACACTCACTTGCTCTTACTTAGTACATGAGTAAACATTGTTTATACTCTTGATTATTTAAAGTATTTATGATTTGAATTTTTCAATATAAGATAAAAGTATTATTAAAATAATGAATCAAGTCATGAATATACCTATAACAAATTATCCTTGTAGCGATATCTACTTTTTTTAAACTAGATTTAGTAATATTTTACAATGCTATGTTTTAGAGATTTAATGTTTGTTTATATAAAAACTCTTAAAGAATATCTAAATTTTAGTATTTCCAATTCCAAGAGATGGTAAAATTATTTCATGTTTGGTATTTCCATCTCATGTTATATTCAGTGTAATAGCTTCAAGGCAATAATAACCCACTATATATTCAAATCTTGAAGTAAAAGTTGTTCAAAGTACGTTCAAAATACATTTCGTTGAGGAACTTTCTTGTAAATTATTTCATGTTTGGTATTTCCATTTCATGTAATATTCAGTATAATAACTTCAAGGCATCCTAAAATAACTCACTATATATTCAAATCTTGAAATAAAAGTTGTTCAAAGTACGTCCAAAATACATTTTGTTGAAGAATTTTGTCAAACACAATATATTTGTTTCAAAATTAAATATATTACTATTTATCTTTGGGAAGTTATGGTTTAGTTTTCCATTTATTTAAAATAAAAAAATAATTGAAATGAAAAAAACCCATAAAAAAACAATAGTTTCCCAATACAAAATGCTACATTAAAATTTAACAAACATGCATTAGACCACACTTTACTAAGAAATTAAAACAATGAGATCCTGCAACCTAAAAAATAACTCAATTGAAAAATCAAGAGCCAACGTTTCAACCATTGGCCCCCAAAAACGTGTTGTCGTAATATTTATATCAGATAAAAAAGTATAAAACATGGTGAGCAGAGTGTACTTTAAAATAGAAAAAATGGTAATTTTTAAATACGATACTCTATGGTATTAGATAAATAATTCAATAGATGAAATAAACCTTAATAAATTATAATGGAAACTGGCCCATCAAACATGTAGGTAATCTAAACAGAAACGATGCATGATAAAAAAATTTCTCAGCAAAATGTAACATTAAAACCATGAAATTTTCATTACCAAAAACCCTAGTAAAAACATACCTTCGTTTTAGCAGAAGCAATCTAAAATGAAAATCCTGAAAAATAATAAATGGCATCCAATTTTTTTACATGAATTGGCTAGTGTGAAAACACACTTTTGAATAAATATAAACCATTTCACCTAGATTGTGGAGAGCAATATGAACATGCCTAGGGTGACTTTTTTGTACATATGGCACGCATACTAGTTTACTCAAATAATCCCACCAAATATGCTTTTGACGCCTCCTAGTTCAAATATGATTTTGGGTCAACATTACAAATAGATTCTGCAAAAAAATACATAAATAGAATGACAATACTTGTTATCAAGCAAAAGTAACAATCACTCATTACTTGTTTAACTTAAAGATTTTAATGTGTTTTTTTATAAAAATTATATTAATTAATAATTCATTATTTTATTTATCAATTTTTTATCCACTGATGATAAACGAAATTATGTTAGTTATATTATAATTTTTCGATTGACTTCTCCAAAAACAAAAGAAAAAAGTAAATGATGACAAAATAAACATAAAATTTAAGATTGAAATTACATTATTTTAATTAAAATAGATTTCAATTTTAAAATTAAATATAATTTTGAACATGCTCATTTCATTACATTCTACCTCTTGTTTTTATTATGCAATGCCTATTAACATAAGAAGAAGAATAAAATTGAAAATTATATAAAATTTATTATAATTTGTATAAAAAATAAATTAAAATAATAAAATGTAATAAATAAATGTAAATTTTCAAACACCATGGTAAACAAATTGTAAGGATAAAATAATTAGACAACATTGCTCCTGGAATAATTCTCACTGTAAATGAGTATTTGAAAGGCTCATACATCCGGAATCTCATGTCCAAAGCTTCTAGTGTCATAACAAATATTCTAAGATGGAGTGTAGGGAAAGGAAACAAATTAAAATTACAGACAACAAATTAGATATAATCTTCGCTGGGCTAACATGATTCAGATAAATAATTTGAATTTTATGTGGAATGACAGGTATGTAAACGTTGTAAGTATTAATTCAATGACAATGGAAAATTATAAAAACATGTTAATCCCTTTTTCACATTGTTTAATTTCTTCAATTATGAGAACAAATTAAATGATGGCTAAATTTTTTTCTTGGCCTTACGATCTCCCAGACTTGGAGCCTTTTCCTTCTCATAAAATTTTGTTTAGATATGGGCTCCTTGGATCTCCAAGATCTCGAGCCTTTTCCTTCTCATAAAATTTTGTTTAGATATGGACTCTCAAGGAAAAATCCATTCACTGTAGACCAAAGGGTATTCAAAGCCCATTCTCCATCAAACAGAGCTCTGTAATTCTTAAGTTCAACCTTTCTTCTAATGCTCTCCTAGATTTAAAGAGAGTCTTATTTTCTTGGACTCTAGCATTTAAATTTTCAAATTACACTTTTAAAAAATAGATAAATGATATAATGTAATAATATAAATAATTAAATAGATAAAAATATATATAATATATATGAGACAAAACACAAAATTTATATGATAAAATTTTCGTAAATTAAAAAACATCTACGATGCAAGATATCAAGTTTTATTAATTCAAAGATGAATAGATTATATGCGAATTTGTTATGTTGATTACATGTAGACTCCACAAACATAAATACTTTTAATTGGAAAAGCATCGTTAGGATTCCTCCTCCTAAAAAATAGAATTAAAAAATACCATTAGAACTTTTCTTCTAAAAATAAAATCTGGTGGAATTCGTCTTCTTAGAAACAAGGGTTTAACTCCTTGATTTTTTTGCTTCAAGGACACTGCCACCTAACTCTAACTAAAAGGACTTTTTAGGATATTGTCACCCCCTCTAGACCCTTGCGATAATAGCCCTGAGGAGCATTAACCCCCACACCTCCCCTTGTAAAAACGACATATCTAACAGAAACTCTATTAATACTCATAAATTGAATATTTCCTACTCATAAATTGAATAATCTTCAAGGAAGAAAAAACAATGAAAACATAATTCACACATTTGTTCTTCTATTAAAGAGTTCGGTTTACACTTTTCCTATAATCAATTATAATATTTCTGTTGAAGATTATAAATCCATTTTGAACTAGAGGAACATACTTGATAGAGTATTTTATAATGAAATTGGAAGATTTACCAAGGTCCATAAGAAATAAATTTGGACTCCTTCACAACCTCAATACTAATATTTCTTCATAGACTACAAATTCTTGGGAACTAGAGAAACTTATTTAATGAGGTACTTAATAATAGAGTTGGAAGATTTAGCAAAAATCCGTAAAAAATAAATTAGAACTCTTCCACAACCTCAATACTTTAAGATAAAATTTTATGGAAAAACTAAATGGAACCTACGGGGTGGGAACCAATGGCATTTTTTGAAATGACGCTGGATCCTATATCCTTAGTTATAGTGAATCCTTGCGAAATTTCTCTAAAAACCATCGATGAGGAAAAAGCAAACCAGTCCATTTAAATATTTATCTTCCTTAGTTATAGTGTATAAGTTTGAATATTTATCTAAAAGGAAACCAGTCCATTTAAATATTTAACGGGATTCGTAATTCATTCTGAAGGAATTGATAAAAGGCCTCTTTAGAAAATGATAGCTCTCCTCGGTAAGATTAAAAGCTTAAATTAAAATACATATAACTTCCTCACCCACCTCCCCCCTGTCCCTATGATCATACCTTAACAGGGTTTTTGTCGCTTTATCACGGTTCAATAGGTTTTTATTGTTTTATCATGGTTTAATAGGTTTTTGTATGGTTTACTTAGGTATATATAAGATTTAAAATATTATGGAAATTTTTAAATTTGATATCCGTGCTTAATTATGAGAAGGTAGTTTTAATTTTAGTTGAAATAATAAATATAATTGAAATTTATCATGAAAGTTTTTAATTATTTAATATATATATTTGAGTGGGTTATAATTGAATTAATCTTACAAAAATATGAATTATTTAAAAAATAGAAAATTTTAAGGCATTACATTCATCCAAATATTTTTTAATGGAGAAAGAGGTTAAAAAATGAGAATCCCAATATTATTGATTAAATTTATTATTCTTCTTATACTAACAAATATTTATGGTATTTGTATTCTAAGTGGGTCCCCTTATCTTGTGCAAAAATACATGAAAATATATATACCATTATATCAATAACTATTCATGGAGGTCATATTTTTGTATCACAATGAGAATCTATTAGAATCTTTCATTATCTCCACTTAAATTTGTATTTCTATTCATGAAGGTCATCTTGAAATAACTTAAATATGCATAAATAAAAATCCCACAAAAATTATATAATCTATTTTACTACCATAAAAAGATTGCATACCCATTTTACCATAATATATATATTTTTCTTCTTACATAAATATGTATATACACACATATTTGTAATGTTATATATATATATATATATATATATAGTGTGTGTGTGTGTGTGTGTGTGTGGATTGATTAATGCATAATAATTGTGGTTAAATCATAAATTAAAGTAGATGGTAACATAACTTGTAATTATAATTATTAGAAGTAATAATTAATAAAAAAGAATTAAATTTAAGTTAATAGATTAATATATAAATTATAAAAACTATTTTTATTTAAATGATGAATATTAGACATTAAAATTATCTTTATATTATATGGATAGTAAGGATAAGGATTGCTCCAATATGTCTCATCACATAATATATCACCATTTCAAAAGTCTGATTGTATTGGTATTAGTCATTGGCCTTAAAATTTATTGATTTTGAAGCATCAATTAACCAAATCCACTTTAATTTTAATATCCGTAAAAAAATTTAAATCGATATATATATATATATATATATATATATATATATATATATATATATATATATATATATATCTTCACTTCAAAAAGTTAGAAGGTTTAAATAGTATTAAAGTGCATACAAATCTAGAGGGTTCCCATACTGTGTGATAATTTGGTTGGATTATGTCATCAGGGTAAAGGATATTTGATGAGGTCAAGCTGAGATGATGTAAACACATGTGGGTATTAACTTGTAGAAACATGTATATTGCCCATTACCATGTTATCAACCAATCAAGCTAAAATATGAAAAGTGACAATCTCAAACAAAAAGTGTCAATGTCGAATTATCACACCTATAGTTTGTATAGGTTCATTGGGTCAACATTACAAATAGATTCTGCAACAAAATACATAAAGAGAATGATAATACTTGTTATCGAGTAAAAGTAACAATCACTCATTACTTGTTTAATGGGTAGACTAATTATTATGACTACTAGAAATCCCTAAGGTCAATACATTCTCTAAAAATATATAATAAATAATATGAAAGAGATATTAAACAAACATTCAATCACCCAAACCAACGTGATCACTAATTGTGCCAAAATAGGTAAAAACATATGTCTATGTCTAGTGTGAATGTAAACCAATACACAAGGCTCTATCTCCACTTCCCATAATCTACATCTAACTCCTTCTCTCCAATAACAATCTCCCTGAATCACTAAGGGGGTTGTACCTACATAAAAAATAGTCAAACACTAAATTAGTTATCGAAGCCATGACATCGCATCTACTTGATATAAAATAGTAAAACCATGATAATGTGCAATGATAATTATTCCTCATAATTGCATAAGATCCATTTATCTGAATGAAAATTAATCATATTTATTGCATCAAATTAAAATATGATGTATGATAACAATAATTATATGATGCTTAGTATATAAATCAAATTGATCAATAGTTAACATATTTGATTACAAAACAATAAATCAATATTTTTATTATTAATTGTACCCTATAATGTTAATCATAAGTTTGTGATTTAGAATGTTCACTATGAAAATGGGATGTGACATATAGACCTCCTTGAAAAAGACATCATCCTAATGGCTTAGCTAATTGTAGCCTAAACAAAAAGATGAGGAAAAATTTGTCCTCATAGTTCTGCTACTTGTATTTTTTTAAATCAAGTATCACATTTGGAGAATGTTTTTCTTAAATAGTAGATTCCCCCATTCCATTTGAATTCATTTTAAAGGTGTCAATGATGTTCAATATTTTAATTACAACTAAAATGCTTACTTTGTGATCGAAATGACAAAAATTCTTGCTCCATCCTAAAAATTAGTGGTTGAATTTTAATATCTAAGAATGTATTTGTATAAATACATCTTCTATTTAAAATTTGTAAAAATGATTAGAAAGATTCCTTACTTATGATCATTGATAATGTAGGATATCATCACTGAAGCCAAAATTATCACAAATAATTTTAAATTCCTCTACTCAAATCTCATCCAATGAAAGTGGCCTTACCTTTCACGAGACTAATAGTTACAAATATGATAATTATGTTATAGTTCAATACTATAGCCACCCAAAACAACACTAAGAAATTATGACAATGAATAAGATCTATAAATGATACATTTACTCTTCATAAAAAATAGGAAATGAAACATTCATAGTTGATAAACTTGGTAATCATGATTATAGACACAGTGTTGGAATTAAAGATCCCACCTTTTCACTTCCAAAATAAATAATATGCATCTGAGTTAGATTGAAACAAAGGATTTCCATAATCACTCAATTGCATGTTTTTGATTCACAACTCAATCCATATGCTTCCCCAACGTAGTGATCTCCAAAAATTGTGTGGGATAATGTATTTCCCATGCATCCTATACCAACTTCTAAATTCAATTATCTAATTTGACGTTTTAAGAAAACTATGCTATCATGGATATTGATTAATATAGAAAATATTTTATTAATCTTGGTCATAAGTCCTTATCCTCATGTTTACCATCCTTGTTAGTTATTGTAGGAGCCATGTTTCCTTCCTAGAAGAACCAACAACATGAAATTCATAAATATGAATGTGTGAATTAGGTATGAGTGTCAATCCTAATCTCTAACACCATGATATAGTAACCCCTCCATCAGATATTGTATAATTGTGCTACCATTTTTTATTTCATATTTAGAGATTGATATCCACAAACCAAGAACGTGACTCGATTCCACATCTATCCTTAGTCCTACATTTCCAAAAAACTTTGGTTAAGTAAAGTTCATAAAAGTACATGCTAGTGAAAATACCACTACTGATAACGATATTCATCAAAGTAAAATATCCATTACTACTATTTAAAATCTATTTTTAAATATTATATAAAATGATCATATGTTCTATGAATAGATATACAATATATGTTTCTCAAACATACTCCTAATTATTTAAATTTATGTATAAAATTAATATTCATCCAAGTAGTACAAAATCATTATTATTCATATTTCACATAATTTTACATTCTCATTCTATAGTAAAAATGAAATAAATATACAACATTCATCCTTGTTTATATAATTATAAAACGGTCATAAAAAAATCTTCCAATATAAGAAATCTATGGATATCATATAGTTATAAAATTTATTTTCCCAACCTAGAAATAATATAAAATATAAATATAAATTAGTATTCCTCATTGAATTAGCACACACTTGGAGAAGATCCATGATGAAAAATGCACTCAACTAAAATTGAAGAGGGATAACATCGTTGTACAAGTTTTCCTTCGACTAGAGATCCTTTAAAATTCCCATCACACTTATCATCCTCTAAGAGTGGCCCTATCCTTATAATAAGCTAATATATTTGGATAACTTATAGAACAAAAGAGAATTCATGTGCATAAAAAATCATTGAAACAATAAGCAGTGCTCTACAATAATGTAATATAAGACAATGGAATGGAAGTAAAATAATATAAAATTCTTAATATATACTGAGATATATGGATATTGTATACACAGAACATGTTCATATTAACATTTACTGATATTTTGCCTTGTAATGGCTTGTTGACACATCAATATCCCTGAGTACATGCCTTAAATGGTTCATTAAGAATGGGGTGGGAAACGATCATCATTATTTTCAAGAAATATTTCTATTCAATCCTTATTAAACCATTTATACTTGTAGTATGAGCTATTGTAAGTGTCCATCTCTCCATCTTCCCCATATACCTTATATATATTTCTAGTTCCCCTATATCCTATGATATTTGCTTGGTTGGCACCATCTATTTTTTGTCTTCACTATTATTGTATTGTATTAACTATTGTAGTATATTTATCAATTTATTTTATGACATTTTTATTACACCAACTTAATTGATATTATATTGTGTTAGATAACATATTCTAACTATATCAACCAAGGTGATGCCATCAACTTAGTTTAGGATTGGTATTCAATATTAGAATGCTATATATACATGGGTAATAAATCATTCATATAATATCATATAACACTCATTCAATCTAATTTCAATATAAATTTAAACCTAAGTAAACTTTGGGAGAGTTATAAGTTTACAACATTATCTTGAGGAGTCTTGTCTTGTGGTGCCACTGAAACTAGATAGGAATCATTGGTATTTTATAACTAAGGATATCTAGGTAGTCACCCAACCATTTTAAGTCTTCAACCTACAACATTATATTTAAAATATTTAATTTAGCTAAGGGGGAGATTAAAGCCTTAAAATGTCCACCCAAAGTAAGTATATTTTATCCCTACACTCTTTCATTTATTTAATTAGTAGATTAGATATTGTTTGTTTCTTTGTGAATGAATGTATGTGTATTTTTATTTAGGATTTTTCTACATAAAATAAGATGGTGTAACCATAAGATTTATTAAGATTACCATAAATAACTATAGGTTTCATGGATCCTCATTTTGTTGACCATTTCACCCTACCCATTTATGATCATTCTAACCCGTCATTTAGTATAGTTTATTACAATCATTTTATTTCAAACCATAATATATCTCTATTGACATCTAGTGAGAGCTACATCCTTGTGTCATAGGCTTAGGCTTTGGAACCCTTTCCTCTCTATATTTAAGTAGTAGTTGACCATTTTTATATATCTAGAATTCAAAGTTCATTACCTAATCTTCCAAGACTAACAAGCTCTATTTAATTGACCTTATTTGAGTCCTAGTCTATTGATATAAAGAGAGTTGTAGGTCATTTAAGCTTGTGCATAAATTTTAGTTAGCCTAACATGAATATTATTCCTCCTTAGGTTGGATCAATTTCATGTTTGTAATATAGCTTCAATCTAAAAACTTATAAACTATTGAATCTTAATTGTATTGTCCATCTCATTACAATTTGATGTTTATCAGTGAATGGAATCAACTAGATAGGTTTCATTTTATGTTTTTATAGACTATATTAAACATCCTAATATATTTCTATGTGTGTTCACAACTATATTGGCAAGCATGATATAGTTTTTAACAATTAGTTTTATTTTTATTAGTTTTAATTTTATTGGATAGTCTTATGCCATCTATTTTTCTTGTTTAAATTCATTAAACACTAAAAAACTATCTTTCAACATATTTGGTTTTATATTTTTATTTTCTCTTAGTTTGGATTTATTATAAATTATGTTCTAGTAGTTTTAAAACTACTTAGGATTTATTGTTTTGGGTCAATTAGTGATCTACTTTACCGGCATCATGGTGTGATGGGTATTACCCATATACTCAAGCCACTAGACAACACTATGCATGGATTTTAGTTTTCACATACCTCAAGGTTTATTAAAAATTCTTAAAATTCCCATTTTCAGTCTTAAGAAGCCAACCATTTATTTGATCTTGTATTGCACTAGTAATCAGTTAGTTCTGAGATGTTACTCTCAATGTACATTAGAGATGGGGTAGTATATCCATGGTTATAGTTTAATCCTCCATGGTGAGTTAACTATTTAATGATTGGGATTAGTATATCCAAAGAATACAAATCAATCAAATCCTTTTTTGTATATTAATTTATCCTTATTTTTAAGAATAGGTAGATTTAAATTTTAACTTGCATGTATTATAGACTATATCAGCCAACCTAACACCCTTAATCATTATGTTTTTGAACTACATCAACCATCCCAATATAGTTCACTATGTTTACTTACTATATTGGCCAACTTGATACAGTTATCTGTAGCTCCCAAAATAAATTGGATGGCCTGATATAGTAAATATTATCCATCTCTTTGTCAATTATATTGACTAGCCTGATACAGTTCTTCTTGCCATCATATCGTACTAGCTAGTCTGATAAAATCTGATTTTACTAGTTTCAATAACAAATTGCATTGGATAAGGTGATAACGTTTCTTCATATGTAATTAACTACACTATCCAACCTAGTTTAGTTAATATTTTGTCTTACACTATGAGTTACATATTTGATTAATCCAAAGATAAAATCCATTGGATTACATGGAACTATCTAATTCCTGTAAAATCCTTAAATCCTATATGCGTTATAGTTTTACCATGGCTAAAGATCAAATAAATTATCATGTGGATTCAACTAGATCTAAAATTTATGATCTACTTAACAATCATAATAATACTAGATGAGGTTATCTCCCCTAGTTATGTGAGTGGAATATGAGTGTGTCTCAATTATAATGATGAAATGATCATATATTTACATGATCATCTTGAGCACAAGGGAAAGGATCCTTTGATAATCTATCACCTAATGATGTCACCCCATATGGAATATCCTCCTACCCATTCTCCTAATTTTTATATTGGACTTGGTGCAAGTCAACATGAAACTTCATCATTCCATTTTATGTTTTCCACCACACATAGTATCACCACTAACATGGTGGGCCATAATTTTATTGGGTCTAACCAAAGAACTCACATTAACACTAACATTAATACCATGTCCAAAAAATATACTCAAGCTTATAAATTCAATTAAAATGCCTTTGATCCTCAACATATCATATTACAATCCATAAATCAGATGGAGAAATTTTAAGCAAGTAATAATTCCAAGATGATGCAATTGCAAACCCAAAAATTCAAAATCATCCATTGAAAATTCAATGGGGAGAAAAAAATACAAATCCACCCCACTTGAGACTTTATATATACTCATAGAAATCTGATTATGTAACCACCACCTTACAATAAAGATATCAAACATCTTTAAAACAAACCACTAGCCTTTTAAGTTGAAAAAATAGGAATAGTGGAATCATTAATTCACTCACCTATAATGTATCTAATAATCCTATTTTGCACATGAAATCCTTCAGAAATATATAAATACTAGATTAATCTTAAATCCTTTTTGACAACCAATCTATTAGCCAAAACCTTTTAAGGTGATGCTCTAGATTATTAAAATCAACTCAAATCCCACTCCATCTTTAGCTTGGAGGACCTATTTAATGCATTGGTTCAATAATTTAAAACAAATGATCTCCATAAAAAAATCTTATCCCAATTCATTGATTGCAAGCAACAAGATACCAAAATTTCTCAATATTTATTTAAACATTAAAAAACCTTAGCTAACAAATATGATCATAACATGATGGATGACAACCTCTTATAATTTTGTATGAATTCCCTTCATTGTAAATTTCAAAACACATTAATGAATCTTTCATAAAAATAATTGGAAGAATCCTTCGATCAATCTAGGCACCAATACTTTGTCATAAGACAGTTTGATCCTTCCATACGTAAGTTTAAAATTTATATGCTTATGAAGTCTAAATAATGGTATAAATGATGGTGTCTTAGATACATAGAAATCCACAAGAGTAAACAATGCCATTCTACTAGTGAGATCCAATGAAGCAACCATTTCCCAACATATCGAGGAAAGTACCTTCTAGACTCCTAAAGTCAATTACTATGAAGTTCATCATCCTAATTCCATAGTTGAGATTAGGAAATGTCTTCCTAAACCCTCTCCTAGAGAGTTGAATTCCTTTTTCCCTGGTTTTCATGAGTATGACCCTCAAATACTCAGTTGGTTCCAATAAAATTTGGGACACTCCCATGAGAATTTTAAATCACTTAAACAACATTCTTTCAAAATTTTCCTTGGTTCCAGCTTTTATCATGAAGCCATGATATGAGAATGATAGTAAGATTATGATAATGTAAATAAATATCATGAATCCAAGTCAAACACGACACATTTAACCAAGATAATGATAACCATACTATACACTTTGATCCACTCCCTAAACATGATAAATATCAATAGCCAAACAATAAAAGTCAACCTTAAGCCACCAATGTTTTATACACTCATATAATGATAAAAAATATTATTAATATGAAAAAATTTAGGTGTGTCATCTCCTATATTGATCCTTATACTCATCAGACTCATATTCCTTATCTTACATAACCCTTTTCCCTATTTTAAGGACATCCATCTTAAGGAAATTATCACATAGGTAATATATAACACAACTAGATTGGATAACTTGATATAGGTATATTATTTTACAACTATAATTACCAACATGGTGAAACTCCCTATGTTCACAACTTCATTGGCCAGCCTAATGTAGTCTACTTGCCCATCCTTTTCTACTACCAATATAACAACCAACCTAGTACAATACTATGTTATTTAATTAGATTCAAGTACATCAGATAGGATGATATGTTTGCTTAATCATGAATTTTATTTCTACTACACTATCTAAGATGATATAGTTTATTGTGACCATTATATTTGGAAACAACCTAATTTTACCATTTTTTTGCAAACATTTACGTCATCTAGGTCAATATAGTTGGCTCCACTTACCTCAATTATACCATCAGGAAAAAGATCACATGATTTATTTCTTAGTCAATTTTATCTCGATTCACTCATACTACCACTATTTTTCTTAAGAATTACACACTCTTTTACAATCTTGTCAAAATCTCCTTGGATTTGATGAATGGGACCCCATAGAAAAAACGTGTAGGTTTCCTTCTCAAATCCCCTTCCTTGAGCTCATGAAAAATTTTCCATGTCATTTCAATCGATTGATGTAAATCTTATTGGAAATGAATATTCCTTGTCCACCACCTATGGAGAATATAATCTACTTTCTTAGCTTTAAGGATAATATTTTAAAACAAGGTGAAGAAATGTCTATCTAGGTTAACCAAACAATTGATGCATATCTCTCACTCAATTTATCTATTACATCCATGATCCCCAATGAAATTATAATTCATGTGGATGATCCTCCTGTTTTAATTAGTGCCCAAGTTATTGATATTTGAAAAAGTGAGCCTTAATGAATGAAGGCTCTGGAATCTATGTCACTTATATCAAATTCATCAAAACAATTGGATATTAAGAATATAATATTAAGTCTACACAAAGTAAATGTCAAGGCTATGATAGAATAAAAATGTACCCACTCAAATGTGTTTGGATTCCTATAACATTCCCACCCATCACATCCATATTTAATGTTATTGCATTTAACTTTACATTATTGTAGAACATCTTTCTTAGCAATCCTTAGACTCATCACATGAGGGAAGTGGCTCCTCTACATGCAAACATATCAAATTTACTCATAAGGGTGCTATATAATTTTTAAGGTGACACTAACCCTTATAATTTATAAAAAATCCAAGTGTGTGGGTATTTAAACTACCTATCCTTGAACCCTTGCATAGCATTCCTTTATGATAATACCAATACTTTAATTATCTTGACAATTATAATTGAGGTTATAGTGTCCATTGAGACTTTGTGGGAAATATCCCACCTAACATATTATATTTAGATAGTGATAAGCCAAATTACACAAGCCTCAAAATCAAAACATTGGATCTCCCTCTAATCTCATAACTCAATCACCTCTTTATTTACAATCTCACTCTCATAATAATCCAACTGATGAGTTCCCTATTTACGTGGTTATACCTTAGAAGCTTATTTCCACTTCTTTCTCCTATGACATAGTGGTCAAAATTATTAATATTGATCTTACTATGCTAGAATACAATGATGGTTATGTACTTGATTATCCATACTTAGTGATCTATTACAAATAAAAAGATGTGGAATTAATTTGTTATCATTCTTCTCTTCTATACATCTTATTAAAACATTAAACTAGTTGACATCATTTCCCCTCCTAATGCAACTAACATTACTCTTCATTTCATTTATATATGTAAGTCTAAGATGGATCACATTATAAATTCTTCTACACATACCACTCTTGTTACTTTTAAGCATATTTTGAACATGCTTTTAGATATATCCATGACTTAACCATACTGGTTTGCTAGGTTTTGTGATCATTCCAGCTCTCTTCTTCTAATATGTTGTCCATACTAATAAGACCCACATCGAGGTTGAGTCCCAAATAAGTAAAAACTTTTCTTGTTATTTTCATAGAGTCTATGGTCACTTCCAACAACAATGTAAAAAATATCAAATATTTATAAATTAGAATCAAATTCTCAAGTTTACCACTTTATGATTTGATGGAAATGACCTATTTGATGAGGTTATTGACATACTCCAATATTATTTTCCACATAGGTTAGATGAGATACCACAACGCCAAACCTAATAGTATGAACCATATTAGGAGTTTCAAAAGATATTAGGTCATTCAACCAAAGATTATTGATCTTACCAAAGATTTATAGAATATTAAAAGCTAAAAGGCCCAATTCCCATCACAAATAGTTATCCACCCATGTCTTCTACTCTTAGGTGTTTTTTTTTATTTCCATGGGATAAACACATAATCTTCATCTCACTACCAAAATTTGTAACATTAATGAGATATATTTTACCCCAAATCAACTTAGATTCTCAGTCATTAAAACATGCAACTATCAAATATTACTCTATATTATACCCCAAAATAAGGGGTGATCTATTTTCTTTGGCATTAGTGTGCTACCCATCATACAAACTAGTGTATATCCCTTTAGTACCATTTTCATGATTTTTATAGGTATTCACCTTAGCATTCATAGTCATGCTCACATGGTTCACCTAGGACAAATGAATAACCTTCCCTATGACTATCTCCATCATTAGATCAAAGGATATATGTAACATACTACCACAAATTCTTTGCATTGGGTTTTCACATCATGAGGCCCCATGATCTCCTCCTTATTTCAATCCTAATTTATTTATAGAGATTGTAAGCCAAGTAGTCCTCACATAACTCTTAAAGAGAGTAGAATATACTATGATTATATCAATATATAAAGTAAAACATGATTTATCATATGTTATAGATGATGCATGTTGAGATATTTCATAAAAATTTTGTGATCAAATAACTTAGTTATATCATATTTTTCACATTTTTATATGAGTTTACTTAATTTTATTTTCATTTTTAGCATATGTGATACTTGCAATATATATCTTTCTTCTATCATATTTTTTTTATCTTTATTAATTTCATTTTTGACATGAATATATTGCTAATATAATTTTACAATAACTTTACCATCAATTTATAGTTGGCCTTTATTTCCCTTATGGATCCTAGGTATCAAATTCAAGTTACATTTATTACATTTTCACTAGTTAGCCTTAGTCTCTTTTTTATTTGTTGGAGTTTTTTATATTCAATATATTTTAGGGATGAATTTGTAAATTAGTGCTTATGGTAGATTCTATGTATGTTAGAACAACTTCTCTAGTGACATAACTATAAACTTTTTTTAGCATAGTTTATTCCCTTTATAAGCACTTATTCTCCCTTAATGTGGTCATCTATAATCATATTAATCATTTTATCACTTTTATCACTTGGATGTATATTTCATGATCCCCATCTAGTCCCTTTTTCATTTCACTTAAGGCACATGAATGTCATTTTTGATATTTCACTTTCAGACATGGGGAAGTTATAAGAGCCTTTAGGAACCGTGGTCTTTTGGTTATTCTCTCTGGTGACCAAGTCTAAGATTTATTTTATTAGTTATATATGGCACCCATGTTTGGTATTTCCTAATATGTATGGAGGAGGAATATAAAAAGTCAAAAGGGTAACAATCCAAAGAATATAAAAATGCAATTACAATATTAACAGTTAGACCACACCTAAAGATGTGATCTTAGATTGACACATATCCTATTTTAGTCAAATATAAAATCCCATATTTATCGTCATGACATGGATTACATATATTATAGTGAATTAAGCCAATAAATTATGGTAGGAAGTCTTATTTCATTCTATCATTTTACATCTTCCTACATGTTAATGACACCTATCTTATCACACAAGTACCCAATATTCATAGTGCGTTGATAGCTATGTAAAGGTTCCTAAGGAGAGGCAACATGATGTGTGAAGGTAGGATTATTTTATTTTTCATTAAATAAACATTCATGGGATGATTTATGTTCTTCATTTATTATCCCAAGTTTGTGTTTTTTAGTTAGAGTTTTCTAGGTCCTTGATGTCAAATTTTCCTAGCCTTACTACATTATTTAGAGTGTCTCATTCTAATTAAGGATCTATAAATCTCTTGTGTGGCACATCACATATTAATTTTCATCATCTCTAAATATATCCCCTTGATGGATATAACTTTTATCTAATCATGTCATCTTATCCAACTTCTTATTTACCTATTTCATCTGGCATGATGCGACTTGGTTTTTTTATTTTATGAGTTGCATTGTAAGACCTTGGGTAATAAACTAGGAATTCTTGAAAAACATCCATCAAAATTCATATCCACACCATACTATTCACCATAATCATGTATTTGTCAGGTTTTGATCCCTTACATCATGTTTTATTACAAGCATGGATTTAAATTTTTCACTCATAGGAGTCCTTTGCTTATTTTTATTTCATGTCCTTATTTGATCTTTGTGGACTACACTTATCTTACTCAGAATATTATACTACAATCATCTGGTGAATTTATTATGTTTTTACTTTAAGTCATGACAAATTAATTTATGTTTTAAATGACACTTTGGTTCTATCATTTTGTTTCTTCATGTTTGGATTTAGGGGTTTTTACTTGGATTACATGAGATAACATTTCTATACATAACCTTGTTTGATTATATTTTTCACTTTCTTACGGTAGATAATTTATTTTGTTTTAAAATGTTTTACACATATTTTTGGTGTGTTTTACATTCATTTTATCCTATTCTTTACATCTTTTGTTAGCTGATTTTATCTACTTAATATTTTTCACCACTTTTCATTTTTTTCTCTTTTTGACTATGCATTTTATCACATTTGCTAGAAAGTGACAAAATATACACCATAACATATAAAACTTTCCTATAAAATAATATTAAAATAGTAATGCATTGTATAAAGAATATAGCTCATAAATCATAGTCCTACATGTAGATAATAAAAAAAAGAGTAAAAAAAGATATCTCAAAACATATAATTGCCTCAGTTTTATAAATCAATACATCATAATTATATAAAAAATACAAAATACATAATAGGCTCTAGGTTTGTGGTCCAACATCACCTCCATTAGGGTGAGGTTACATGAGGTGAAATGGTAACCATGGAGGCTATATATTGATTAATTGTATGTAAAATCTATAGAAATGAATAGGTCTACAAATGCATTCCCTTTACATGTCCCTATTATTAAGAAACACATAAATTTTAATGTATGTCCTACCTAGTAGTCACTATATGGGTGGTCCTCTCTCTATCCAAAGCCTACTATACTAGTAGCACTCCACCTACCTTACTTGTTAGTATATCCACTTGATCAACATCTTTCTATCATAGATGAATCTCCTTAGTAGCCTCTCCTACCAATTAAAACCAACCATCATGTGCTATGGATGCCAGTGCCACAACATTTATCATCCTTATGATATTGTGCTTAGGAAACATGAGTTCTAAAATCTCATGGTGGGTATCCTCCAGAAAATTCCTCAACCATGTCTCCTACATAAATTTCACATCTTCAAAATTTAAACAAAATCAACATCATATCTCACATGCATATCAAAATATGTAGTTAATCTATCACTAGTAATGAACATGCATATCTCTACCTCTAGGAAATGAAAATGGTAGCATAAAATTTAAAATAGTTTACTTACCAATATTTATTCCATCACCTCGATCACCTAAGATAAAATCATTGTTATGGTTGTGTTATAGCAAGGATCCTCTTCATCTCCCCCTACGCGATCATTAAAACCTATTAATTACATTTGTGTAAATGATATTGTATGGTATAGTTGTTAGTTATAACTTCATGATGGTCCTTATATTATCTCTATGGAGTAAACATTAATTGTATGCCTCTTCCTTCTCATTTTTATTCAAAATACCACCTTTTTTAATCCCATCACAACTAGATGGAAAAGTCTCACTACATGTATTATAGATAACACCCCACACCCTTCCACTCTCATGAATCTATAGCATGTCTAAATTACATTAGGACATAATCACATGGGTGAAACTAATAATGTGCAGTGGCCAATGATGTAACTCAGACCCCTTACTTGTAGTATGGTTGGTCATGATGGCCATACATATACATTACCCTTGTATGAAATCTAAGTGATTGGATATTGATGTATTGTCCCTAGTTTTGGTGCATATGCGATCACATGAATAACATGGTTCATAACCCACCTATACACTTTTGGGAGGAGATCATATATAACATCAGGTAGTCTTGCAAGTTTGTATATTGGGAACCTCTGATAAATATAGTTCAAAAAGAGTATGATTTGACCCATAGTCATTTTCCATCTTCTTAGAATTTTATAAAAATAGTTCACTAATTGCACACATATGACCAATCGCATTTGAAATAGAGTTCCAATATCAAGAATCAATTCACACATAGATATTATATACAACAAGACTACACATCAAACTTATGAAATAGAACATGTACTATTGTAAGTCCTATCGAGGATTTTTAGTTATCTAGAATGCTTGAGATGTACTCTTAAAATAGACATATGATGATTTTAAATTCATCATAATTTTAATACCTAATATCTCATCCACCTAGCTCGCATATCTCATCCTTCTTTTTTGGTGTGTTGCATATCATGGAAATAACTATGATAGGCAATCCCAAGATATAACACACATCCTACAAGGTGTCCCCTTTCACTAACCACTTTAATGTATCTATGAGTCTCTCTCATCACCACTAAAACATGGTGATCAAATTTTAATGTAGAATAGATCATCACATCTCCATGATACCTCTAAGGCCTAGTGCGGTAATTTATGCCCGATTCATTAGAGATAATATCTTATTAATATTTGGCAGCTATATCACATCAAACCATATACATAGTCTTCATTGCCTATTCAAAATGTCAAAAAATAAAACCCAATCATATTTTATCCAAAAATATAATAAATCAATGAAAAATAGGGAATGCAATTTTTTCCTTTTATTATACTACATCAGTTAGGCACCTAGCTACACCATCCATACTCATATTTATACTACACCAAACATATGCTATAGTATAAAATAGGTAAAAATTATAATGAAACTGACCATACTATAGAGTATTGGCCCATAATTTATTTTATTTCATAACCCATACCATATAGTATTGGCCCCATGTTCATCCTACTATATCAACCCTACCCTAAGGTACCAACCATGACTAAGTGCTAAACTAAACCAATAATGTTTGTCTCTTAATGATATGATCCATACTCTACTATATTTACCTATACAACTAGTTTTATACTGCACTACCCATACCATAAGGTACCATCCAACACTTTTTCTTACTATATTGGCCATACACTATGGTCTTGGCTAGAAGTTTTTAATCCCTGGTATAAATTAGATTGGCCATGCTCATATAGTTTTTTGAGTGTGAAAAATTATTCCTTCACCCTAATAAATACCTCTGGCCTTGATTCTGATGTTCCATCAACTCCCCATTCCTTGTACTATTTTAGGTTTATTTTGACACTTTTTGGGAAACTTCCATTACACAAAAGTGTCATGGTGCAAAGATTTCATAATATAGTTAATTTTTAGCCAAAATGAGAAACTAAAAAAAATGCACCACTACCTACAATTCTCCAACTACATTTGGGATACATCCCCTAGCACATCTTCCTCTTCTTCCACAAGACATGATCTCTCAAATCAGTGAATTTGGATAAACATATGTCTAGTTTTACAAAAATAGAAAATGTATAAATAAATATTATTTACCTATTTATATTAAAACATTCAAAAATTTCAACTTATAGTTATTTTCCACAAGGTTATGTTTTAAACTCATATATTTTCTTTTGTAGTTACCTTTCACAAACTAAAATAATCCTTATAATCCTAATGCGATAAAGAATATTTAGGTACTACTAAAATATATTTGGAATTTACTCTTATTTTTTTAGTCCACCATTCATTTTCCTCGTTGGGTGCCTTCCATCACCTATGAAATAAGTGACATTATCTACAATCAGAAAGGTAAGTGAAGGTACATATATTCATATTATTTACTTTCATTATTTTAATTTATTTTGGCATTTCATTTCAATTTTGCTCTTTTTACATGTTATGTTTCTTTCCCAAAACACCATCCCAAGTTACACTATTATGACATTCAAAGAGATTTAGGTGTGGTATATATATACACATTATATTTTTAACTTTATCATTTACTTATGCTTTCTCTTTTAGTATCTTTTTAATACATCAATATCCCTGAGTGTATGTCTTAAAGGGGCACTAGGTGTAATAACATAAAAGTGGTATTTGAGTGATAAGAGTGTTATTTGAGATAATATATTCCTAAATTATCCTTAGACTATCCTAAAACCTTTTATCAAACTTTTCTAGCCTTTATGAAGACCACAGGCATCCCTAGTCAGCTAAAACACAATCTCATACCTTTATTCCTAGATCATGGCCCTTCATGACTGACAACCTACCAGTTGGACATTAGCACCACATTAAGGACACTAGATCCACATGGAGCTAGTGTTCTCAATATGGTTCTAGTGTCATTTACCTTAACTCTCTTGAATGGATATATTTTGAAAATTTAAACCCTCCTAAGGTTGGACTAATTACATTTTATTATCAGCAGAAGATATGAAATACTATAAACACATGATGTTTAGACCTCTATCCACTATATGGAAAATATATGAGAAATACATATTCAAACATGAAATAAGTTGAGCAAAATCAAAGTTATTAATCTTTATTCTTCCCTACTTCTACATACTACCATATATAACTACCCTAAGCCTATATTTTCAAGATTTCCATTCTCAAGAACACTTAAGGCATTCAAGACCACTATCATTCTAGTCTCACTTTCAAATCCATAACTTAGGTGGGGATAACTACATATTTCTTGATCCCTCAATGGATTATTGGTATGGAAGAAAGTCTCTTCATAGTGGGGTGTTGTGGATGTCTAGCCTATCCTAATAATGAACATGCATTTTCAGCTCATGCCTTACATGCAAGGAAGATTAGGGTTTGCATCATAAATCAACTATTACCAACACAATAAAGAGTTTCAAACTTCATGTATGTAAGAATAAAACCCAAAAACATAGGTGAAGGTGTACCCATAATTTAACAATGATCCTGCATAGAAGACACTAGCATAATTTTTAGGATATTAGAGCCATATGGTGTTATTGTCCAAATGTGCCACTTCTCTTCAAGGGAAGATATGACACAAATATCCTGTTGACAACACTCAAACTTATTCCTATCCTAACTTTCAACAATTAGATATTCTACATCATGTGTTTTCTAGATAAATATTTATTTGCACATATTTATTACTATTTTTTTAAAGTCAAAGTAAGTCAAGTTCAGTAACAAATCAGTGGTTTTTTTGTGCATATTATTTCATAGATTTAGACTACTTATCCCTTTAATCAAAATGATTATTTACATTATTAAAACCCTAAAAGGCTCTAACATTTGGTGAACTTGACTTACTTTGAGTATTTATTAAAACCCTAGTTTACCTTCTCTATTTTTTTGTGAAATAAATTAGGGTTAAAAACTTTTTTTTGGATTTTTTGGCATAACCTAGCTCATTAAATCAAATATCACATTAGGGTTTCATTTATTTAAATATAATTAATTTTTTTGTAAAAAAACCCTAAATTAAAAAAACCCTAATCCTATATGTTATTAGGTTTTGTATCCTTCTTTTTCCTATTTTCATTAACTACTTTAAATTTTTCAAATTTCATATATTTTGTTTTAGCATCTCTATTCCAATTTGTTTACTATATGCCATCTAAAAAGCTCTCTTTCTTCTATTAAGAATAAGTTATAGATTAGGTGGTAATCCTATAAAACATATTTAGATTCTTGTTATCCAAACCTATAACATGGATAAAGGGCCTATAATAACTCTATATATCCATCCTTCAAACCCTAATTATGTGGATTTCAATGATAATGCATCTGAAGATGAAAAATACAGTCAAGAGTAAGATGATATATACATTGAAAATCGAGACATTCTCCTTCCAATTAACAATGATGACATGATTATCAACAAAAATGAGATATTATAAGGCTTCATAGATAGATTTTCAAAACATCCCTTTGATCATGCATAAATCCTACAAGCCATATTGGAAATCAAGAATAAAATAAACAATGGTCAATCGTCAACTCCCTTAGCTAATAACATTGTTACACATATAATGGGGCCAACTTATCTATCCCAACCTAAAATTATAATTAAAAAAAATTCAATGAAAGCTACACCCATTTTGGCTAGTTCTTCCACTCCAGACGTACAATCCTTTATGCATGAGATTCATACTCTGTAGGCTAAAGTGTTACATCTTGAGTAGGGAGTCATTAGGCCATCACATGCCTCTAATTTTAATAATATATTACATACACCTTTTGTACATCACATAGCATTAACTCCCTTTTCATCCAATTTCATGACACCTAAACTTACATTATATGATGGTGAGGGTGACCCAAAGCATCATCTCAGATAATTTCATTCTTTTCACGTAGCATGTTTGGACTATGTGTTCAATGATTGGCTTCTCACAAATTTGTCTCCACATAGTTTAAAGGATTATTCCCTATAATGGTTTTATGATTTACCAAATCAATCTATCATAACATTTAATCCTTTAGCCGACATGTTTTCAACATATTTTTCCATCAACATTGGTGACAAGATATCATATACACAAGTGGCATAGTTGAAATAAAAGTCAAATAAGCCTATTGTAGATTGTCTCAAAATACAATAATATAATATCCAAATTGAATATCCCCATGGTATACAAATATATTTATGACATATTCAAATAAATTCTTTTACTAGCATTACATGAAGCTATCTTATTCAATAAGTTTCCTACAATCACATATTTGTACCACACAGTAAAAGAAAGAGAGGTCAAGCTCCTATCAATGAAAAGACTCAAGTATATCAATATATTAGAATCAAATATTAATAGTTCAAATAATCCTCCATAAAAATTAAGGGCCACCAATAACAAGAGTGATCAAAAGACCATAGTCAATATAGCTTCCAATCCATCTCCTAGATTGGTTTTATCTACTTCTCAGTGTCAAATCTTCACCAACCTTCTAGAGTCACTAGCACAGGTTTTATAGAAACTATTGGAATGAAATTTGATATCTCTCCTTCCCATTAAATAGGTTGATATGACAAAAACTCTTCCAAATAACTATGATTCTAACATATTATGTGAGTATCAGGGGACTAGGCCATACAATAAATAGATGCATAAACCTAAAATGTAAGATAAAATATTTGATAGAGGCTAATATTATTGATGTGGGAACACCCAAATAGGTATTACAAACAAAAATAATCTAAGGCACTAAAGATATTCATATATCCATTTCCAAAGAATAAAATGAATGAGGCAGGGAACACATTAGGTGTTCACTACACATATAAATCATATCCACCACCATCTTCATATCATATTATTATAACGGAGGCACACCCATTGCTCAAAATTATTGGCATTAATAATACTAAAATGACACATAAACCACTCATCATCTTATCAGAGTAGGAGATTGTCGATGATGATATAGATTTACATGCACTCTTTCTACAAGAATAAATAGATAATCATCATATTAAGAGTGTTATGGTTGACATCAAGTCAATCATAAACATGTGAATTATGAAAATTTTGTAGCATTTGGGGTACTTAGTAGGATATATTACCCATAGATATAGTCATTAGTGGTTTCCATGATCACATTCAGAGTTCCATCAGGGAGATTGTGCTTTCATTACAGGTTAGACCAACACATATAGCCACTTGATTCCTAGTATTACCTAGTGTAGGCATGTTTGATATATTATTAGGTAGGCCATGGTTACAAGATCTCTAAGACATCATATAAAATGTGTGTATGCCTAAAATATGTACACGTAAATGAGGTGGCCAAAGTTGATGGTCTCCCATATGAGTATCATCTACCTATCCCACAAATAGTTACAACAAAACCACCAGTTATAGTTCTAACACCATTAATAGATATAAGACATTTATCAGTTATATCTCAGAGTACATTTCATATGAATACATGATAGAGTTTAGTAGATCCACTAGTGCAGGCAAGGCCTTCTCCTAAATCATCAATATATATGCATACTTTCCCATGAAGCCCATTATTAGAGAGACTCTTACATTAAAATATGTCACATATTATAGAGGACCTTCCTCCACTCAATTTATGCCAAGACCAGTGTTATTGGGTTATTGAGATTAACAACATGGGACACACACATCACCTACAATGTTTTCTACCAGATGGGTTCCAAAGACCCCTATAGTGCATAGGGTACCATAGTAAATGTCATAGATTCATATCACCACTATAGATACATATATAAATATAGATTACTTAGTAAATCATATTATGGGATCACAATTTCCCTTTCATGAAACATACATGATCATAGTTCCCTTATTTGACATAGGTCATAGTGATAATGAGTATCCCATGAGACTTGTCAGTTAGTATGGTTCCTACCCTCTTGTACATACTTTATTTTCTATTTTTCCTTGTACATAATTTATTTTCATTTGCTTTTACATAGCTTATATCTAAAAAATACAAAAAGAATATAACATGCCAAAACATAAAAACATTCAAATATTACTTACAAAACACAAAATGTATAGATTGTATGAAATTCTATGTTTACATTTCTTATATTTTTAAAACACTACATATGCTATATATCTTAGTATAGTCAGTTTTATCATATATATATATATATATATATATATATAGATATATATATAAGGATAAGTTCACTTATATATATATATATATACACACACACACACACACACACATATACTTCACTTATTCTTATTGAGTGCTTGCAGATTACTTATAGGACTCAGTGCCACTACACTATCCATACTAGTTATTGTTTACTAACTGGGAGAATACACACTAATCTAAGTTTATTAAGTTGATACATCCTCCCACTTGGGGACATATCATACATAGTTTTTATTACCAAGTTATATCTTACATTTTTTATATTCTAGTTTATGCATTAACATCTCTTGATATTGATCATTTCTACTCATTATCAGATTTTTTGCTGACTATCACTACTTTAGACTCACCATATGTACATCATCCTATCTCTTACATATATTTGTACTACATTCATGCATAATTTCATTTATATCATTCATAGTTAGAATTGATTGTATTCTCTATGCTTCTTCTATTCAAGGACATTTGAATATGTCATTATTCTTTGGCTATATGCCACTTCTATTCATGTATGCCTTGGACATGTGCCCATATCCCTTTTTTTTTATTTCCTAATTATATATGTGGACATTTTAACATGTCCTTCTATGTGGATCTAATCAAAACTACTTATTACTTGCATATGTGGACATTTGAATATATCTTTGTATGTCTTCTTTTCTTAGATTTAGTGACATGTGCCCATTTTCCTTGTATTGTGTCCCCTTGGCCTATTTTGTGTGCCTCATGTGTCTTTTATATATGCTTTATTTTATGCAGAATGGCTATGACACTTCTCTTTTCTTGCTACATAGACCAATTTTTGATGTTGTGAGGGATATCATACATCTACCCTTCCTATTTGGGTGTCATGATGGACATCATACCCCATCTGCTTAGGTAGCTACTCATATTTGTTTTTATACACATTTATTACATATATATTGATTCCCTAGTGTGATTATATACACATACATCTTACATTACATACTTATGCTTAGATTCTCTTACATTTTGATATGTTTTCACATTGTATTGGATTAGTATACAATTATCATGTATGCTACGACTAACACATTTTATACACGTATCTATTTTTAGAATGGTTCTTGTATAGGTCAATAAGTAACCTAAAAATAGGGTACATTAATAGGTATTTTTCATATAAATTAGGCTCCTACATTACATTCACAAAACATTCTCATCACATAAGCTCCATTTAAGAAAATCATACACAAGTAAAGCAAAGGAAAAAATATGGAATTAGAAATCAATATAGTGACTTAGATTTCAAACTAAACAAACATTAGAACCTAGATACGGAAACTAGAACCACATGGTGCTACGATCTAGTAGCCTTAATTTTAGCATAGCATTAGAGTTTTGCATAGACACAACTACATGTTTGACAACTTTGCTCATATTTTGCTCATATTCACACTAGTTTAGCTCAAATTCATATCAATTTCTTAGATTGGGGGAATCATGCATGCCATCATCATTCCTATATTTATTTTATATATTTAGATACACTAATTACAACTCAGTCCATAATTAATACACTTAGATATCAGATTGGGGTCATATACACAACACATTATTTACATATGCTCAATTACATAGGTTGATTAGATGGAATTGAAAGATCCATGTCATTCTCTATGATGTATAGAGTTTCTATAATAGTCTAGGTTGTTACCAATTTCATGTCCTACTCTATTTGTAATGGTTGGCATTCCTGAGTGGCCTAGAGATGCCTAATGTACCTGAGTGGTTGTAGAGGCAACATACATAATTAAATATACCTAGTTAGATATTTCCAACACTTTGTGTAGTTCAATTCATATGTATCTACTATACATGGGTTTGAAATGATGGATTCATAGCCTAATTGAGTTATTGAGTGACCCATATGAGAGGGTTAGACATGCATACAATCTAATCCAAGTTATTCACACATCTTCATCCACCAAGCAAGGGTGGGTAATGATGTAGTCAAATTTAGATTGAGTTCTTGAGCCACCCACATATGAGGATTGAGTAGTCTATCATCTCAGTCCAAGCTATTTAACTATTTGATCATTATGTATATGCACACACACATTTTTTCACTAGGTTCATGTATTTATTCATGTACCCAATGAAGTATATTCATTCCTTTATTTTTCCTATCTCTTTACTCAACTTTACTCAATTGATTTATTTATCAAAGTCTTTTGCTTTTGATATCTCTTAAGTAAGTACTAATTTATGCATGTTTCATTTCATGTCATACTTTGGATCATGATTCACATATGCCAACCCAACTTCACATAATCAAAATCAGTTACATAAGACTCAATTCCTAAGTAAGTCTAGGTACGATTAATTTTCCTTTATACTAGTTATTTAACTCTGCTAGATTTATAGCATAAATGAGAGGCAAATGTAATCACCCTAAAGTTGTATTGGCATTATAAGAGTGTTAATTAATACAACCTATTCCTAGATTATTCCTAAACCTATCCTAGATCCTTTTATCACACTTTTCTAGCCTTTGTGTAGACCACAGGCATCCTTTGTTAGCTAAAACATAGTCTCAGACCTTCATTCCAAGCTATTGGCCCTTTGTGCCTAGCATCTTGCTAGCTGGACATTAACACCACATTAAGAACACTAGAGCCACATGGTGATAGTGTACCTTATCTTAACTCTCTTGAATGAATATATTTTCAAAATATAAATCCTCCTAAGGTTGTCCTAAGAACATTTTATTATCTTTAAAAGCTAGGAAACACTATAAATACATGACTTTTAAACCTCTATCTAGTAGAAGGAAAACATATGTAAAATACCAATTCAAACACCAAACAAGTTAAGAAAAATAAAGTTTATTAATACATATTCTTCCCTACTTCTGCATAATACCATCTACAACTACCCTAAGACTATATTTTTAGGATTTCTAATCTCAAGCACACTCAAGGCATTCAAGACCACTATAATTCTAAGATCACTTGCACATGCACCCAAACCTAGGTGGGGATAACTACATCAATCTTGATCCCTCCTTAGAGTATTGGTGTGTAGGAAAATCTCTTCACAGTGGGGTGTTGTGGATGTCTAGCTTATCCTACTAATGAACACAAAATTTCAGCTCATGTTTTACTTACAAGGAAGATTAGGGTTTGCATCATAAATCAACTATTATAAGGACAATACAAAGTTTCAAACTTTAAGCACATAGGAATAGAACCCAGAAACATAGGTGTAAGTGCACCTAGAATTTAGGAACAATCCTACATAGAGGACACTAGTGCAATTTTCAGGACACTAGACCCACATGGTGTTACTATCTAAATGTGGCACTCTTATCTATGTGAAGATATAACATAGGGATATTATTGACAACACTCAGACCTATTTGTACCCATTTTTCAACACTCAGATCTTTTGAATCATGTGTTTTTTATATAAATATCTATTTTCACATATTTACTATTATTTTTAGAAAGTCAAAGCAAGTCAAATTTAGTAACAAATTAGTGTTAATTTTATGTATATTATTTCATTGATTTATAATACTTATCCCTTTAATAAAACTTAGGATTTACATTAGTAAAACCCTAAAAGGTTAAAATATTTGGTCAACATGACTTACTTCGAATATTTCTTAAACCCCTAGTTTACCTTCTCCAAATTTTTGTGCACTAATTAGGGTTACAAATTTGTATCTTTCTAATTTTTTGGCATAACCTAGTTGATTAAATCAAATATCACATTATGGTTTCATTTATTTAAATATAATTTAAATTCTTACAAAGCAACCCTAATTAAAAAAACCATAACCCTATATGCTCTTATTGTTTGTATCCTTCTTCCTCATATTTTCAATAGCTGCTTTAAATTTTTTAGATTTCATATATTTCATGTTAGCATCTCTATTCCAATTTGTTTACTATATACCATCTAAAAAAGCTATCTCTTTTATATTAATAAAAGGTTATAGATTAGGTGGTAATCCTATAGTGCATATTGAGATTCATACTATTTGAGCCTATACCATGGATAAGGAACCTATCATAACTCTATTTATGCATCCTTCACACCATAATTATGTTGAATTTAATGATGATGCATCCAAAAATGAATAGTAAAATCAAGAGAAAGATGTACACTTTTAAAATTGAGACATTCTTCTTCCCCTTAACAATGATGACATGATTACTATTAAATATGAGATATTATAGGGCTTCAGAGATAGAATTCATGAATATCCCCTTGGTCATGCACAAATCGTATAATCCATATTAGAAATCAAGAACAAAACAAATAATGGTCAATCTTCAACTCCCCCAGCTAATAACATTATTACATCTATAGTGGGACCAACTTAGCTATCAAAACATAAAATTTTAATTCAAAAACCTTTATTTAAAACTACACCCCTTATAGTTGGTTCCTCTACTCTAGATGTACAATCCCTTATGCATGAGATTTATACTCTATAGGCTAAGGTATTACATCTTGAGTAGGAAGCCACTATTCCATCACATGTCTTAGATTTTAATATTTTGTTACATACACATTTGGGACATCACATATCAATAACTCTCTTTCCATCTAGTTTTGTTCCACCTAAACATACATAATATGATGGTGAGGGTGACCCAAAGCATCATCTCAAAGATTTTCATGGTTTTCATGTAACATGTTTGGACTATGTGTCCAACGATTGGCTTCTCAAAAGGTTTTTTACACATAATTTAAAGGATTATGCCCCAAAATAGTTTTATGATATACTAAATCAATTTATCCAAGCATTAAATCATTTGGATGGCATGTTTTTAGCACATTTATCCATCAACATCAATGACAAGATATCATAAGCACAAGTGGCATAGTTGAAACAAAAGTCAAATGATCCTATCAAAGATTTTATCTTATGATACAAGACTATATTATCCAAATTAACTATCCCCATGATAGATAGAGATAATTAGGAGATATTTAAACAAATTCCTTTACTAGCATTACACAAAGCGATCTTATTCAATAATTTTCCTACATTCATAGATTTGTGCTACATAATAAAATAAAGAGAGGTCAAGCTCTTATGAATGCAAAAACTCAAATATACCAATGGATCATAATCAATTATAAATATTTCAAATAATAATCCATACATGGTAAGGGACACTTATAAAAAGAGTGATCAAAAGGCCACAATTAATGCAACTCTTGACCCATCTACTAGATTGGTTTTATCTACTCTTTAGTGTCAAATTTTCATCAACCTTATAGAGTCACCATCATGGGTTTTAAAATATATTAGAATGCAATTTCGTATCTTTTCCTGCCATTAAATATGTTGATATGACACAATCTCTTCCAAATAACTATAATTCTAACACATTATGCAAGTATCACAAGGCACTAGTCCATAAAACAAAAAGATGCATAAGCCTAAAACATAAGAAGAAAGATTTAATTTAGGCTAATATTATTGATGTGGGAATACCCACAGATGAATTGAAATCACAAAAAATAGAAGCTAAGGAACTAAATTTATTCTCAAATCTATTTCTAAAGCAAGGAATGAATGAGGTAGAGAGCACACCATGTGTTCACTAAAAACATTAGGTACATCCACCTCTATATTAATATAATATTATTATGATGGAGGCACACCCATTTAAAAACATTATTGGCATGCATAATACTACAGTTATACCTACACCACTCGTCAAATTTTTAGAGTAGGATATTTTTGATGATGATACAAATTTACATGAATTCTTTCTATGACCATGCATAAATAATCGTTTTATCCAGAGTGTTATGCTGATAACAAGTCAGCCATAAGCATGTGTACTATGAAAAGTTTACATCATTTGGGTTACTAAAATTAGGATATATTCCCCATAGACATAGTCATTAGTGGTTTTAGTGGCCATGTTCAAATCTTGATTAGGGATATTATGCTTCCATTATAGGTTGGATGAACACATATAGCCACTAAGTTCCTAGTAGTACTTATTTTAGGCATATTTGATATGTTATTAGGTATGCCATGTTTATAGTAGCATTGAGACATCCCATCCACATTACATAGATTATTGAAATATTTACACGCAAATTAAGTGTTCAAAGTTGAGGTCTCCCATATGAGTATCCTCTACCTATCCCATCAAATATTACAACACAGTCACCAATTACAGTTCTAGCACCCTTACCTAATATAGCATAGTTATTAGTTATATCTCAGAGTATAATTCATATGCATACATCACAAATTTTAGTATATCCATTAGTTAAAGCGAGGTATACTCTTATAGTATCAAGATGTACACATACTTTCCTATAGAGACCATTATTAGAGAGAACCCTATATCAAAAATATGTCACATATTCTAGAGGACCTTCCTTCACTCAATTTATGCCTAGATCAATATTATTGGGTTCTCAGGGTTTGTAGAATAGGTAAAATACATCACTTACAAATTTTTGTACTAGATGGGTTCCTAAAACCCCTAAAGGTCATAGGGCACCATGGTAAGTGCCACAAATTCATAGCACCACTACTTATATAGATTACTAAGTACATCAGATTATAGGATCATAGTTACTCTTTTCCACAATGCACATGATCACAGTTCTCTTATTTGACATAGGTCACAGTGATAGTGAGTCTCCCTTGAAACTCATTGGTTAGTATGGTTGCTACCCTATTACACATACTTTATTTTCTCTTGATCCTTTACATAGTTTATTTTCATTTTCTTGTACATAGCTTATATCCATAATATGAAAAAATAATATATAATGTCAAAACACATAAACATTCAAATATTACTTAACAAACACAAAATTTCTAGATTATATGCATTGATATGTTTACATTTCTTATATTTTCCAAACAATACATATGCTAGAAATCTGAGTATAGCTAGTTTTGTCATACATATATGCTTCACTTATTTTTTTGTATTTTTTGTGTATTGCTTACATGACTCAGGTCCACTACATTGATCTAGACTTGCTATCATTTAACCACTAGAAACATACACACTAATCTAGGCTTACTCCTTTGATACATCTTACCACTTAGGGGCATCTTATACATAGTTTTTATTACCAAGTTCTATCCTTACATTCCTTATATTCTTATTTACACATTGATATATCTTGATATTGATCATTTCTACTCATACTTAGATTTTTTTTTCAACTATCACTACTTTAGATCATCATATGTACATCTTAGATCTTACATAGATTTGTACTACATTCATGCATGCTTTCATTTCTAGCTTTCCTAGTTTATATTTGATTGTATTCTCTAATATTATTCTATTTGAGGACATTTGAATATGCCATTACTTTTTGGCTCTGCACCAATAATATTCATGTATGCCTTGGACATGTGCCCATGTCCCTTGTGTGTACTTTCCTAATTATGTATGAAAACATTTGAACATGTCCATATATTTAGATCTAATCCAACTTACTTTTTTCTTGCGTATGTGGACATTTGAACATATCCTTATATGTAATTTTTTTTCTTAAATTTAGTGACATGTGCCCATGTACCTTGTATTATGTCCCCTTGGCCTATTTTACATGCCTCATATGTCTTGTATGTATCCTTTCTTGTATTCATCATGGCCATGACACTTTTATTTTCTTATTAAACACATTAGTTTTTGATGCCATGAAGGATATCATACATCTACCCTTCCTACTTAGGTGTCATAATGGACATCATGACCCATCCCCCTAGGTAGCTACTTAGATTTATTGATATACACATTGATTACATCTATATCAACACCCTATTATAATTATAGACACAACATACATCTTATAGTACATACTTACGCTTAGATTTTCTTACATTTGATGTTATGTTTGCACATTGTATTGGATTATTTCATAATTATCATATATGTTATGGCTAACACATTTTATAGAGCTATTTATTCTGAGGATAGTTCTTGCATAGGACAAGAAATACCCTAAAAATAGGGTACATTCATAGGTATTTGTCATAGATATAGGATCCTACATTGAATTCATAGAACATTATCAACACGCAAAATCAATTTTAGAAAAATAGACAAAGGTAAAAGGAAAAAATAGGGAATCAAAAATTATTATAGTGACTCAGGTTTTGGACCAAACAAATATCAATGCCTATATTGGGACACTAGAACCACATCGCACTATTTCCAAAGACATGGTTCTCCTTTTCATTATCCCTAATTTTAGGGTAGTTCAGATAAGCCAGAACATTACACCAGGTACATTACAAATTTGCACAAACACAACTATAGATTTGATAGTTTCCCTCATATTTTCTCATATTCACACTAGTTCATCATAGATTCATACCAATTACTTAGATGGGGGGAATCATGCATGCCATGATCATTCCCATATTCAGTTTAGATATTCAAATATACTCATTACAACTTAGTTTAGAATTAATATACTTAGATATCATATTAGGAGCATGTGTATGAAAAATTGTTTATGTATGATTTACTTACACACAGGTTGATCAGATGGAATGGAAAAATTCATGTAATTCCCTATGATGTATACACTTTATATAATATTCCAAGTTGGTACTAGTTTCATGCCTTACTCCATATATAATATTTGGCATTCTCAAGTAGCCTAGAGCCACCTAATTTACCTAAGTGGCCATAGATCCAACATACATAATTAGATATACCTACTTAGATATTTCTATCACTTTATGCAATTCAATTTTATTTGCATCTATGACAAATGGGTGAGAAATAATGGAGTCAATGCATACTTGAGTTATTGATCCATCCACATGAGAGGGTTAGACACACTTATAGTCTAATCCAAGTAATTCATAGGTCATCATCCACCAAGGGTGGACAATGATGGATTCAAAATCAAATTGAGTTCTTTATCTACCCACATATAGGTATATAGTAATCTATCATATCAGTCCATTTTATTCAATGATTTGATAAGTATGTGCATGCACACATAGATTGTCACTATGTTCATGCATTGGTTTGCATACCCAATAAGGAATATTCATTCCTTTCCTCTTTCCTATCTCTTTACTCAGCTTTACTCAGTTGATTTATTCAACATAGTCTTTTTATTTTGATATCTCATAAGTAAGGACTTATTTATGCATGTTTAATTGTAAGTCATGCTTTAAATCATGCTTCACATACGTAGACCCAACTTCACATACTAAGAGTTAGATACATATGATTCACTTCCTAGGTAAGTCTAGGTACATTTCTTTTCCTTTTATACTAGTTATTTCACCTTTTTGTACTTCTATCATAAAGCGAGGGGGGGGGTGGGGAAATGTAATGACCTAAAAGTGGTTATAAGAGTGATAATTGAGACAAATTACTCATATCCTAGCCATAAACCTATCCTATATCATTTTATCACACTTTTATATCCTTTTTATGGACCATAGGCATCCTTAGTGAACTAGAACATGGTCTTAGACCTTCATTCCCAGATCCTGGCCCTTCATTCCTAATAGCCTGCTAGCTAGACATTGGCAAAACACTAAGGACATTAGAGCCACATGGAACTAGTGTCCATTATCTTAACTCTCTAGAACAAATATATTTTAAAAATATAAACCCTCCTAGATTAGCCTAAGCAATGTTTATTATCTTCATAATCTAAAAAACATTAAAAATAAATGACTTTTAGACCCCTATCCACTAGATGAAAAACACCTGTTCAAACATGAAAAAAGCTAAGTAAAATCAAGGTTATTAATCCTTATTATTATCTAATACTATATACTACTATCTATAATTACCCTAATCCTATATTTTCAATATTTACAATCTCAAGATCACTAAAGGAATTCAAGACCACTATCATTATATCATCACTTGTACTTGCACTAGTACTTAGGTGGGGAGAAATACCTCAGGCTTGATCCCTCTTCAGAGTATTGGTAATTAGGAAATTTTCTTCACAGTGGGGTGTTGAGGATGTCCAACCTATCCTACTAATGAACACACATTATTGGCTCATGCCTTACTTACAAGGAGGATTAGGGTTTGTATCATAAATCAGTTGTTAGAATCCATAAACATAGGAACAAGTGCACTTAGAATTTATGAATAATCCTACACATAGGAAATTAACACCATTTTCAAGACACTAGAGCCACATGGAACTACTTTCCAATTATGGTGATACTATTTAGGGGAAGATCTAACACATGGATCCTATTGACAATAATCAAACCTATTTGTATCCCAATTTTTAGCACTTAGATATTCTACATTAGGTTTTTTTTATAGATAAGTCTTTGTTTATAAAAAAATATTACTCTTTTTATAAATTCAAAGCAAGTTAAATTTAGTAAATAATTAGTGGTTATTTTATGCATATTATTTCACTAGTTTAGACTACTTTTCCCTTTAATTAAACTTAAGATTTACATTAGTAAAACCCTAAAAGGATAAAACACTAGGAATGGGGTAGGAAAAGTTATGGTGATTTTTGAGAGATTATGTTAATTTATCTTAATTACACCATTGATACTATTATCTTTACCTCTTATAAGTGTATTTATTTATCTCTCTCATATATCTCTTATAAAAAATATACCTCCTATATATCCTACGACATCAACCTAGATGGTACTATATTTTTTTTCCTTCATGTATTGTATTGGCCAGAATGATATAATTCTTAGTATGTTTTTTTAAAATTTATTACTACATTAGCCTATTTGATAGTGTATTTTTTTAGTCAACATATTCCAACTGTATCAATTGGGGTGATACTACCAACTTATATTTCTGGGTTCATTTTGGGTAGTCAATCACTGTATACAAGGGTCATATTTCATTCATATCATATCATATAAAATGGATTCACACTTTGATTTCACTTACACTTCTTTCCTAAGTAATATTTGGGAGAGTTGGTTGTTTAGAACCTTATCTTAAGGATAATTATCTTTTGGTTTCATGGAAGCTCCATATGAATAGTCATTATCAATTCCTAAGTGAGGATTTATAGGTCTTAATCCAACCATTTGAGGTCTTCAACCTACAATATTATATTTCAAATATATATTTGATCGAAGGGGAGACTGAAGTGTTGATGGGTCTATAAAAGGTAATCATATTATATCCATACACTCTTTCATTTATCTATATATTATATTAAATATTGTTTGTTTCTTTGTGAATGAATGTATGTGTATCCTTGTTTAGTATTACTCTATACCAAATAATCATGTATATCCATAGAATTTCTTATACTTTTCATAAATCACATTAGGCTCCATAGACTCCTATTTGGTTGACCATTTCACCATACCATTTTATGATCATTCTAACCCATCCTGTAGTTTAGTCTATCACAATAATTTGATTTACAACCATAGTATATATTTGTTGAGGTCTAGTGAGAGCTACATCCTTATGTTATAGAATCAAACAATGGAACCCTTTATCATTGAAATTTTATTTATAGTTTACCCCATTTTATATTTGTGAGATTCATAAGTCCTTACTTGATCATCCAAGTATCACACGATCTATTTTATTGACCTTATTTGAGTCTTAGTCTATTAATAAAAAGAGGATAATTATAGGTGATCTTAGCCCATGCATGCACATATTAATTAGGTAAACCAATAGATGACTCCTAAATATAATCCAACTCTAGTTATAAGGAAATTATAGTCACCATAGTCATTGGATAGTCTTTGGTGACCTCATAGATTATCCTAACCCTTATGTATATAGTTCCAAATATTATTAAAAAAATCAAGATATCTAATCATCTCACAGGCGCCTAATCTCACCAATAATAATGATACTAATTTAAGTATCAAATAATCCAATTAGGTTTGAAACATAATTCTAAAATAAGAATCATATCAAATAGATTGACATATACCATGTATGAACATCATCACCAAACCAATGAGTAACCACAAATCAAGAATCGTAATATAAAGTCAAAACTCATGCCATTTATTATATTTACTATGTAAAATAAAAACAATCATCATAATTTATCAATTGAGAAAGAAAGACATGCCATTCTACAAGATGCCAAATTTATAAACGTATTTCATCATCAAAAAGTGTTGGGCTACTAATAATGAGTTTAACATCTATAAATAAAGTTTAATTCTTAGAACATTTTCATTTGATGAACATATTTTTAACATACAAATGTGTGACTATATACTAATGTAGGTTCCAATTTTCAAAAAGGGTTATCTTCAAATATGTGTTTGTAATAGAATAAGTGATTAACCTCTATACACTATAATTATTTTTAAATTGATCTTAAATGTTAAAACCATAGTTTTAAAGATGTCATGCTTTTATTTCCACTTAATGGTTATATATCATTCCTACATAGATATGTTTAACCCCAAATTTGTTAAGGATCCTAAGACAAAAAGGGTTAAGAATATATGAATGAATAAGCATAAGGGTGATAAACAGATCAATAATAAGCCAATTAATTTTCAAACTTAGATAAATTCTATTCTACATTAAATCTTATTATATATGAAAATAAAAAGTATAGATATTGATTGATATAGAAATAAAATGAAAATAAGAGTACTTAGCTAGATTGCTATGTGCATTTAGATTTGTTATAGAACAAGGTAAAAATAGACACCATCTAGATTCTATATCAATTGTTAGATTTTAAAAATTTGAACTATGTAGCCTCAGACACTTATGCCAACCTTATAGTATTGCACAAATGCATGTATATAACCTAGATGTAAGTGTCTAATATGGATTTCCCACTGGATCTGAATGTGACCACCTAGAATCTTCTAGGTTTTTAGTACATAGTGACTTGATGGTTTTTCCTACTCCACCATTAAATGGAGATTACTATTCACTTGAACTTACTGATAATTTATTGAGGCATACTTAGGTTTATTTTAATAAATTTACAGAGTGAAGTTTTTTCACACTTAAATTTTTTTAAGGCTTTGTTTGAGAATTAAATTTCTAGTTGCATAAAGAAGCTTCACACTAATAATGGGGGGGGGGTAATTCATAAAAAAAATTCCTAATTTTTTTGCATCTCATGGAATTGTTCCTCATACTCCACAACAAAATTTTCTAACATAAATTAATAACTAACATTAAAAGGAAATGGATAATTACATGATGTATTCTTAGGATTTACCTCGTGTACACTAGGTAAAATAAATTAATTGTGTAAATTACATTCATAATCACACACCACACATAGCACTTAAGAATTTGAGTCTAGATAAGGCTTGGTCTATAACTAATCTTGATGTCTCATTTTTTTGAGTTTTTGGGAGCCATGCTTGGGCTTTTGTACCAAATAAGAAAAGGAAAGCCTTGGATAAGAAGAGAGAATTCTTAATATTTGTAGGTTATTGTGAGGATATAAGATCTTACCAACTTTTAGATCTTGAAACTCATGATGTTGTTTTTTAAACACATGTTTAGTTTGATAAGAGTTTCTATTCTCATGAGTCTTCATACTCTTCCATGACTTTATTCTTTTTTGATTACATCCATTGATGATTCCTCACTTCATATTGAGTATCCCTTCTTCGAGGAGCCAATTTAGGAGGCCAATGAGGAGGTTATGGGTATAGACTTAAATGATAATCTTGTTCTCACTATGCCTAAGTGGGATCATACTATAGTTTCTAAGGGAACACCTTTCATACATGATATGTATTTATGTATGTATGTAGGTATGTATGTATGTATGTATGTATGTATGTATGTATGTTGGAGAGGATATTGTCATAATGTTTTTGTATGTTGATGATACTATTCTTACAAGAAATTTTTATTCTTAGGTTTAGTGTATTTAACAAGGTATTTTAGCATATTTTGATATGAAATATCTATGTATTTTACACTTTTCCTGGTTTATAAATTTCTGAGTTAGGTTCAAATATTCATTTGAGTCATCACAAGTTCACCCTTGATCTTATTCAATTTTTGTCATGGATGATTTCAAGATAAGTCCCTCTCATTTATAGTTTTGGGTCACTCTTACTTCCACTTGCACTACTCTTCTCTATGATCCTACATTGTATAGGTAGTTGGTTGTAAGTCTCATGTACTTATCCCATACTATTTGTGATATTTATTTTGTAGTTGGTATTCTATCTCAGCTTGCATATGTTCCTCATGATAGTCATTGGAAGGTTACCAAAAGGACTTTGAGATAATTTTAGGGCACTTCCAACTTTGGATTACACTACACCAAAGGTTATAATCTATTTTTTGGCTATACTAATTCAAATTGGGTAGGTTTTATTGATGATAAGCATTCCATGTTTGGCTACCTTTCTTATCTTGGTTATTCTCTAGTTTTTTAGCATTTTAAGAAGTAGTAGGCTATTGCAATTTCATCTATAGAGGCATAGTACATGGTAATAGTCACAATGAGTGAATAGGTTCTTTGGATTCATCATTTATTGAGATAATTTGGATTCTATAAGATTCACCCATTATTCATTGGTTTAGAAACCAAAGTGAAATTCACATTTCTCATAACTATTTTGACCACCAAAAGATGAAGCATATTGAGGCTCGCATACACTTCATACGTCATCATATTTAGGATTTATTTATTTTATTAGAATACATTCCAACTCAGCAAGAGATTACTGACATCTTTATGAGGTATTTTACATCATCTCATTACCTTGAGTTTTGTGGCATTATTAGGGTTTCATAAATTTTTATTGTAGGTTATGTTGGAGTTACAAGATGATTAAGAGGTTTCAGGGTGAATCATTCAACCAATCTTTCATTTTCATATCACTTAACATTCATTCATTGTCATTCATGAATCAACACAACAAGAATATACAACTAGATTACCATAAAAGTAAAGAGACTACATAAAAAGCATGAATAACATAAGCACATCATAACACATCATCTAATGTGTAAAAACCTCATGGTTAATAAAACCACAATCAATCCTATAAACACATGGACTACTTGTCCTATAAGATGATCATAAATATGAGACTAGTCAAGTCCTTCTGACCAAAATTTAGTGAAACACTAGTTTTACAAAGATCACCTACCCCTAGGATGATCAAGTCCTTTTGACCACCTGTTATTCAAGTAATTTTTATTGGATTTATTGAAACACCCTTTTAAACGTAACAACTTCCCTTAAGATGATCAAGTCATTTTGACCACATGTTGGTCAAGTCCTGAACTAGATGTTGAGAACCCTACCAACACCTATGATATGAACACCTCCAATATCCAAATGATGTATTAAACACTTGATGATGTAACTCTAATTTTAAAACCCCTAAAAAAAACACTCTCTATCTCATACAAGCCTCTCACATAGGCATGCCACAATCTCTCTTCTTCTTCACTTAAACTATCCTCATATACTCACTCAGACCTAAAAATCTATCAAAACTTTAGTAACATGAAAAAATGGTAGAACACACATTTTTAACATTTATATATCTCTAAAACCAACCACCAAACTCATACAGACTTCATCTATCCTCCTCTCACACTCTAGGTATCTAAAACATCCTCTTAGATCACTCTAGACCTCTTTGCTCATCCTCAATATTCAAACCTATAATAACACTATTATGAAATCATAAATATGACCTATAGGTCATATACATAGTCATAAACTAGTTCTGATCTTCAAGCCATCCACTAGGCACCCTTACTCTCATTTTCCTCTAACTCTCACACTTGCCTCTTCTCTCAAGTCTACAAGTCTAGAAACCATCACCTTTGATTTCACCTTTTATAGAGTCTTCATGATTATCAACATATTGGTTGGACATTATAAATGAATTAACCCTTAATTATAATATAATATCTCAATTCCATTCTCATAGGTCATCCATGGCATCCATGGGTCACCCTTCAGCAACTACACCTTTCAATTAGGCCTTAATAGCCATTATAGGTCTTATGGAGACCTATTCACTCCTTTAGCACTTCAACAAGAAAATTATAAACAAAGGAACAATTAAAAATGAATATTTCCACTTAAAATTACTCATTAAACATCCTCAAATTATCATAGTCATCATTACACTCCTATGCTAAAGCCAAATAGATCAATCTTTGACCTTATACACAAAAACACTATGAATGAACAAATAGTTATGTTATAAGCATTTTATCATAATGAATATGGATTATTAAAACATAAAAAATAAATATATATTATCTTCATGGAGTATATAACATTTTAAAAATTTCAGGTCACCTTTAAATATCCAAATACCATCAAGAATAGATCAATTATCCTTCTCGGGTCACTTGCAAAACAAGGTTAAACAAAAAGTCAACTTTAGATCTCAATAAATTTTAATGTATAAACTTTAAAACCTTATACATAGATTAATTTGATTTATCTTGAAGTCCTATATGAATTTTATTTTTACTACATCAATAAATTCATCTTGGATAAGAAGATATGTGTAAAATACTATAGACTAGTTTTCCCTTTGTAAATTCAAATGCCAATGGTCACAATTAAACTTTAAACATTTTGTCATCATATTTTGCCCTCTCATATTTTGATGAAATAAACAAAATAAATATATTTTAAATTATATTTAATTTTAACTATGCTAAATGTCTTTCACTTTGACCTCATCTCATCCTCCCTGGTAACTTTGACCAAATATGCATCATCAATCTCCTTAGAAGTAGCTCAATCTTTACCTTTGCTCATTGTTAACATCATGGAATTGAAATCATCTCAATGATTCCTAATATTTTGGAAAAAAATCACTCTATTTATCCCTTAGAGATTAGCCTATAATTTAACCATGTTAAACAACTGTCACTTTGACCACTTTGAGTCAATATGCATCATCAATTTGCATGTATGAACATCCACTCATCATTGATCTCTATCAAATATGTTTCATGCTCACTATTAGATATCTGAAGATTATAACACATGTTATTATTTAATTATATATTTATATTAATTTATCACTATATATATGTGATGTGATTAAATATGCATTGTTAGATCTCCCATCACAAAATTGGCTAAGTATGAGAACTTAGTGAACTTCTATTTGAGAAGCCAACTTTGCAACTTAATAAATTTTGTTCCACTCAACCTCATGACCTTAAATTTGAAAAATATGATCTATAAACATATGGGAATCCATCATATATTAATGTGCTATTTTAAGCTTCACATGTTTAAAATATAACGTCATAAAAATTTCTACTAGTTTTTTGTATCACAGAACAAACTATCCCAAGATGAACATAATGAAGAACTGGATGAATACCATGCATTAAAATAAGAATTTTAAGCACTATTTACATCAAATATGACCTATTAAACATTATTTTATTATACATAACATTAATCAAATTCATATTCAATCATATACTGAATATCCATACTTACATATTAGGCTACCAAGCCTATGTCAACACATTGTTCACATGCTTGTCTTTTCTCCTTGACCTGAAACCAAATCCATATGATAGATATAATATGATAATCATTAGAGAATAATTAAATTATATCATATGAATTCAAATCATACCTTGCATAACTTTAGCCTCAAACTCATCATCATCATGACATCACCACTTTATCATTACCTTTGACATCAATGCATACATGACATTAATGACAACACTTGCCAAAAATATCCCCCTTTTTCATTTATGAAAACATATTATTTTCCTTCTCCCCCTTTTAAATTAATGAAAATGTGGACTAAACAGCTACCAATATCCTCTTGACATCTTCAATGTATTCAAATAGACTCTAGGTGCTCATGATACTTACATACCTCATATGAAACAATTGTTCCCCTTTTGACATGCATCAAAATGAAATTGGATAAATTTAATACTTGGACCTAAAAAATTTATCATATATCTTAGAAATATCCCCTAAAATCATGCTCATTTTTCTTATGTATGAAGATTCAACATATTTTCACAATTATGACTAGGTTTGATCAAGTTGTCATATCAAATTTCTTGAATTCTCATATGTAGAAGATATCACCACATATTAAATATGATTGAATAATATTAAATATTATTCCCCTCACATCATGCATGGATACACAAGTTACTCAAACTATCTAATTTATCTCCCCTTATCTCTATGCATACCACATTATGCTTCTCAACCATGCACCATGAGAACAATCTTATTTGATCATGCATTGCTATGAATGAGGACTAAGCACATATGAACAAAAAAAAATAATTTAAATCACCTTGATAACACTAATAGGGACTCACCTTAAGATGTATGAGCCATTTTACCTCTTGATCATCTTAAAATCTCCACATACCATGAAGAACCACCACACAAGCTTACTAGCCTTGTCTTTCAAGCCACCTCAAGGACCTCAAATGGAATGAGTTAATGCTACTAACCAAATATAAAACATTATATAAACCAACCTATTAACTTACCTTAAAACACTCATGCCTTTATATTCTATATAAACTAATCAAAAACATCAAATCTTCACACTAGGCCTATCTAGACTCCTTATAGCCCTACCTAGAACTTACAGAGTCCATAAATTTTAATAGACACACTTTCAAAACTTGAAAATTCATATATGGATCTCTATAATTTTCCCCATAAATCATAAAATTTTTCATCATTTAGCTCATCCTCTGCAACATACTTCCTTCACAAACCTACTAGCCAATTAGGCCTCCATCTTGATAAAATCATGAATAATTTGAAAACAACAAACCTTAAAATATCTATGAAGCTTGATTATATAACCAATTTGTCCCATTAAACCTATTAATAAACCTTATACCTCAAATCATAAGTTAAACCACCTTTCTAGCATAGTCCAAAACTCTAAAATCTCAAAATAAATAGGGTCAACAAACATCTTTTTGGTCAATGCTTACCTTTGAAAATTCTTTCACACTTGGAGCTAACCATCATAAAATTTGGGACCAATATTTGAGCCTCCATAATTTTTGGAACCCATACATCCTATAACCCCTTTTAGACCTACATGCCCTTAAGCCAAACTATGAAAACTAATAGCACTCAAAAATCTCCAATTTGTCTTGAACATACCTTCAGACCACAAAACCACCTAGATCATGCTAGAATAAGGTCAAAATACCTTTCTATCCAAAATATCATCTTGACAACTCAAAAATCATCCTTTACCACGTGGAAACCTTTAATCTGACCCTACAAATTGAGCATACACAACTATCAACATGCCAAAAGGGAAAAAACATACCATGACATCACTCTGACACCACCACAGCATATATTCCACCTAGACATACCTTCTCTAACTAAGAACATCCAACTCTTTCCTTCTTAGATCTTGAAAACATCAAATTTTCACTTCAAGCTCCTTTCAGGTAGAGACCACTGACCAAAAATTTCTACTCATACAAATGAATATAAAACACTTTATTTGACCAAACAAACATCTAAAACCACTTTGAATGAATTTAAACTCATTCTTCTTATATACCATATCATTTTAGTCTTCATTCTCTACATTTAACTAACTAATCCATCCATCAAACATTTCCATGAACTCACCTATAGGACTAAAGTCACTGAATACTCTTTTTGTCACTTGGATTTACACCTTTTGAGGAGATGCCTCAGCTTTGCTCATCCAAGTTGCATAATTGAAACACCTCTAGGCTATGGGTAGCCTAAGAATGAGGTGAATCTCAAGATAGGGATATCTCTCTTGATGCGACACTTTTAAACCACTACTACACTTATGCTTATGAAGGAAAAGGGAGAGAAAACTAAAAGTAAATTATCCTAAAAGAGGTGATACACCAAATTTGTTGATGACCACCAACCAAATGCATGTTACACATGAGAACAAAGGACTAACTAGACATACACTTATCTAATTTGAATCTTCTCACATCAATATTTAATTATGAGGTTGGGATGAATGTTTAGGCTAGGAGGACTAGAAAAGAGGTCTAAAATGACACTATTGAATAGGCTAACGCACACAACCTTGACAAATTATAGAGCACTTACATGACCTATAAGAAGAAGCTAAAAATAAGTGAGAGAATGAGACAACAATGCAAAGGAAACCATAATCATCATTAAAAAATATCCATCATTCAAGTAAAAACACTATGAATAGTCATAGATGAGGAAAAATCATTAGTCTTTATTTATCTAATGGTATGCAAATGACCAGGGATTCTCAATACTCAGATGGAACACAATTTACAAAGGCCAAAATGGTTAGTTATTATAGAACTTAAGAGAGAGAATAGAAGATATAATTCCAAAGGTCACAAGGACATTTTTCAAGATGATAAAATGATTTACATGTGCATGAGAAGAGAAGGTGAAACTGATAATGCAAAGTTAGAAAGCATAAGTGTCACCCCAAGTTATGAAACTCTTGAAATGTGGCATAAGAGTTCTCAATTTATGCAAGGAAATTACCTTAATCATTCACCCATGTTTTAACATCCCAAAACTAACTAGGTACATGCCTAATTATTAGATTGAGAGGAAAGGATTATAGACATGTTCTCCATTCATTGGTTACATTCCTAGTCATTTAGAATCTTTTAGAAGTGAGCCATCACTACCTGCACTCAAAAGAAACTCCTCTTTCACATAAACCTCATGCTCTGCCTTAAAATTAGCTTCAATTTTCCATTAAAATATATGAAATATAGTTTATGACACTTTTCAAGACTCTTTATGGGCTTAGACTACTCAAGTGACCTTAAAAATCAATCCACTTGAAGTTCTCACCCTTCTCACTATCATGTTCACTATGCCAATTTTGACTAGCTGAGATTAAGAATTGGTAAGAACACTTATGAGTTTTTAAGAATCATGAAATAGACATTGGGAGTTATATTAAGTCCCTATCTTCCTTCCAAAGTTTATTTCATCTCTTGAAACCTCCTAAGAGCCTACATAATGCACAAAATAGTCAAAAAGAGAAATTTTGTACCCAGTTCATATAGGTAGGGTTCCAATCAAGTGGATGGGAATGATATCCAGAGAGTATTATATAATCTCAAATCATCTTCCAATCTATTTGGGTCCATTTAAATTAATCTCCTTCCTTGTTTTCCCAATCAAGGCCTTTTAAGGGTTTAGCAAGGGTTTAGGCTTGTTTTACCCTCTTAGCCATTGTTCATAGATATTTCATGTTAAAAATTAAATTAAATGCCACAAAATGGTTTTTTATGAACATATTTAACACCTCAAAATGTCTTATATCTACATGCAAGGTGTCAAGGTAGATACAAGCTTCCAAATTTGCCCACTCAAACTCTCTTCTCCATTTCCTATAGGCCTAAGTTGGTTCTGAGCCCAAAAATGGATTATTTATGCCTTATCTTCAGGTTAAAATATTTAAAATATCTTAAAATACCCAAAAAAAATTACATAATCCATTATAATTCCTACCTAATTCTAGAATTAAGGTTGACCCCCATTTGAACTCTAGTCCTAAACCTTTCCTAATATGCCTATTTGCACCTTTGAGGGTTTAGACCTCCATGTTAGGTTTCATATTTACTTGAGGTGTATTACATGTTGGTTTAGATATAATATAACATTTAAAACCTTATTTAAATTTCCCATGTGCTTCTGGTCAACCATTTCACCTTCTTTCCTCAAGAATGCAGGTTTTTCTCATAAAGGGAGTGCCCTCTATCTGAGACAAAATAGAGGGAACCCTCATATTTTATAAGATAATGGTGAATTTTTGAGAGAATTATATATATATATATATATATATATATATATATATATATATATATATATATATATATATATATATATAAATATAACCTATACTAAATTTTAGATCTTTATTAGTTCCTTTGACCCCAAAACCTCTTCAAATTCCAAGGTAGACCTTGAGAAGACAAACTATGCATGCATGATTCTCATATAGACTGTGTGTTGAATCATGAGGTCCTCTCTCTATTTTTTTTTCATATGATAAGATGATATTTTAGGATATTAAAATTATTATTAATATGTTCTAATTATTTCCATCAATTCAACCTTCCCACATACTCTTCATACTTTGACTACTCAGGACTAAGTGTGACCTTTGAATGTGTCTTGTTCTTTGGCACCATACTCGTAGGTGATATTTGCTTAGTTGGACCTTGAAAAATTTGCATGAGAATATCTTATACTTTAAAATATCATATATTATTACTTTTTACCTATTCACTCATTTTGGATAATACCAATCACTAAGAATCATCACCCTTTATTTCACTGTTGCATATAGTCAAACACAATTGATTGTAGGTTAATATTTTCAAATGAGGGGATAATTGTAGGTGCTTATATGATCAAAAATACATATATTAAAATTTCAATTTGGTATTCATGTTGAAAAAATCTCACATAATTATCTAGGTTACTATGCTCTAGGTCTACAATAAATAAACACCTTCTCAAACATGCACCTTAGGTTGGCTGTAGGAGACTATGCCTATGCCATTTATACAGACTGTCTCATCCTTGGTGAATGAAAAATAATATTTCATTCACCTAATTTATTATTTTAAAACTAAATTACATTCTCATTATTTAAAAAATACATTCTAACTTAGTTCCAAGCATCAACTCCCCTCATTAGGCCTAAAATGTTATTGCATCATCTTGTTGTAGACAACATTGTCATAATTCAGTGATCAGAAGTGCATATTTGAGCTCTTCAATAACTGATTTCCAATAATAATTTACCATAATTTTTGTTTATATCTCCTATATTATGTGGGCAATATAGATTATTTTCATATATATGTCATAAAATCCTTGAAAACTTTTTTATACAGCCTCAATAGAAGGGCCCAGACCTTTGTTTTGCACTTTTGGGGATTTGACCCCTGAATAGTGTCACTGAATCTTTGAGAATGATTTATCACTTACATTTTCCAATTTTACACCTCAAATAGGTCTTTCATGATCAACCTACATTATATGAATTTAAATAAAACTTTACCATGCTCCAATCCTCTATACAAGTGCCTTCGTGGCTTCATGACATCCCTTGTAGGTGAATATTCTCATGTACAAGCAACAAATGTGAGTTTAGGTAGTGTGTATTTTTTATGATTTTCAATTAAGTTTGGTCCTTTAACAAATTTTATAAATAAATTCTTCTTACCATCAAATCATTTATTATCTTAGATACTCCCTTTCAGTCATGATTGGCCTTCGTGAAATACATGTACATGTTCATTAATGGTGGGAGACTGTGTGCATATTAAAACCTATATTCTCATGTGTTATATGGTTTCACTTGGGTTTAACCTATTTGTTCATACTATAAGATCATAATAAACACCTTGAGACCATAATTTATATTCCATGACTATGTTTCATAGCTTTGTATGGCTCACCTAGTTGACGGATATGATAGTTATAGAGCAGACTAACTGTATGATAATTTATGACTGCAAAAAATTTTAAATTACTTTAGAGAATGAAATTTTAATGTGATTAGATAAATATAAATTTTTAAACATGAGAATAAACTAATTTCCAACCCTTGGAATCATATCTAAAGCATGAAGATTTTGAAAATGGTGGAAAGTTGTATGTCATCTTCAAATGAGATGAATCTGTGAAGTTGAGATGATTGGATTATCAAATCAACTCAAAATTTGAAAAAAATTATGGGTAACACATGATATGTGATTAAAATACCTCTATAACCAATATAAATAGTTTTATTTTATGGACTTATCCAAACCAAAGCAAAACCTATAGGGTGCACATATTAGCAAGCAAATTCAGTAGTGTAATTTCTTAGGGATGGCTCATAGAGCAAAAAACACCATTAATATACAACCAAACATAAAATGGAATATTAAAAAGTGTATAATACAACCCCGTGATCATTTTTCTTTAAACCTCTCCTATTGATCGTACCAATTACAAACCTGAGGGCCATTCTTGCTTGCCAAGCCTAGTGGTAGAAGAGAGAAGCAGTTTTCTTCATTCCTTGGAGATTATGATCAAACTAATCACTAGAATAAGTGTGTGAAAGACCAAGAGACACTAATAAAGTGTCTTCAATTATAGTAGGCTGTATAATTTTATACACCTCATTAATGCTCATTTTTTCTAAGAAAACTAACTTTTCTTCTACAGAACCTACCACTTTTTTAGCTAAAAATAGTTAATTTATACTTATGAGGTCACATGGGATGTGAAATTTCCTTTTGAAACCATCACATTTACCAATGAGGTTGTACAAGTCATTTAATGCTCTATTTTGACCCCCAAAATGACTCAAAAAGACATAAATATTAGAAATGACCAAGATCAAGGCTAATGTGACATGAAATGACCTATAATACACCTTATGACATAATATTAGACCCCTAAAACACCAAAAAAACAAGTTTTTACCTATAGGGGTCCTAGTTTAATTTGTAGTGTCAAATTTGGTCAACAAATTGGTGACTCATAAGGGTAGTACACCTGCTATACTAAAGATCGATAACCTTATTAGTCCATTGGGATTAAGGATTCATCTAAAATGTGAAAATAAATAATAGGACTTTGACAATTGACAACAAGATTTGATCAAGACAAGACTAATTGACTACCTCAACCACATAAAATAAATGACACACACAAAATAAATAAAACAAACTAACAAGACACACACACACACATGTGCTCAAATAAATTTAATAGGAAAATAAGGAAGAAAACAAATATGCACAACTAGAAACTAAACATACTTCCTTTCCAGGATCAAAAGAAAAGTTCCTTGAATTTTCTTCTTCATGAGATGGATCATAGTGCCAAGCATGTTGCTCCTTGGATTGGACATTTGGTAGGTCATACCTATTTATTGGCATTTCACTTGCTATGCTCTCATGTGGACTACATTAAAATGGGTCTCTAATGTAAATGTATTCCTCTTGGCCTTGTACACATACTTCATATTGTTGCACACTCTTCATCTCATGATCAACTTGTATCTTTTTTGTAGGCATGATTTTAAGAGGAGTAATTTCTTTTTCCTTGGAAGATTGAGGCCAATAGAAGATTGTTTTAAACTTTAAATGTTGAGGTGAACTTTTATTTGACTCTTATATGACATTTTTCAAAATGTCATATTGCTTACCATCATTTGAAATCAATTTTAAAGAAGTTGTAGACCCCTTGAGAGACTTAAAATCATTGCAAATGTTTTCAAACTCCTCCCAGAAGTCCTCATCCTCTCTTTGATCAACATCATGAAGGGGAAAAATAAGAGAATATCTTTCATCTTCTTCTTTATAATCCAAAATGACTTCATCTAATATTTCTTCTTTGACACAGGAAAGGCATTATTCATTATCAACATAACAAGAAGACTCAACATGAGGATTCATTTCTTATTCAAAATCTGGAAACTCTTGAGGACTCTTAGGTTGCATATCAGCTATTATAATCTGATTTTTATACTCAAGGGCTGAAATATCCTCAATTTCCTTCTCCTTCTTGGTGATGCCAATACTAGGCATCTTGAAATCATGTGACTTAGTCCAATGAGGCTTCCAAGGAGCTATGTTTTCTTCAACAAAAAATTATAAATTATTCTCAACCAATTTCTCCTCTTTAGGTCCCAATACCATAGGTATTTCAAGGTAAATGGTGATGGGATGAGAACAAGATGAACTAGTTGGTGGAGGTGGAACATAAGACTCAAAATTAGATTGAGAATGAATTATAGGGGATCTTTTTGGAAGATCTTGAGGAAGGGGAGGCAAACCTTGGGATAAAATAGCTTGTTTTTCTTCCTTCCATTTGACAATCACTTCATTTACATCTTATTTAGCTTGAACATTATTTTTATGAATATTAGATGGGGTGTGTTTAGTAATATGATCTTATTTTGGCTCTAAACCTTCCATCACACCTTGACTCAATAATTTCATTATTGGCTCTAAATATTCAATTTTATTGGATAGGTTCTCTTGGAAAAGTATCTCTTTAATTTTATAGGAATCATCATGAGTATAATGAGTACAAGAGGGCTGGCATGGAATTCAAGGAGTCTCTTGAGGAAGGGTGGGAAGGGCTTGCATAGGATCAAGCTCTTTCTCAACTTCACACTTCTTATTCAAAATTTTATCCCATTTCTTTCCCCATGATTCCAATACCTTATTACATCTTACGATTTTAGGATTAGGATCCTCTTATTGAGTTAGTGATGTAATTTGAGGATTGGATGAAGTGTTCAAGAAAATTGGAATCTCCTTAGGATTAGATTATCCACCCTATCTCTAATTTGGGATTTCATATCTAGAAGTCTCTTCTTGAGGTGGGGGTGTAATGGAAGAGGGAAATGAGGTCTTATATTACACTTCCTTTGATAATAAGAGGGACTGATGCATCTCCTTATTGGCTAACTCAATCTAACTATCAATGTTTTCTTCAAAAACTAAGTTTGTCTTTCCAACTCTCTCTTCCAGTTGATTGGGAAAAAGATGACTTTCATGATCTTGATTGGGCTCATGTGTAGGGGTCAAGTAGAACTGATATAAATACTAAGGAGGTGGATATGAGGGCTAATATACTTTGTGAGGCTGCTCCTCATGAATTTTTATCCTATATTCTAAGGATGAAACCAAGCCACTCACATCAAGTATCTCACTTGTGAGCCTTTGCCAATTTGCTATCTCAATAGGTGCCCACTATCTTTTAAATAGATCTAATGTATATATCACATTATTAATTAAATGACAAGGAATATCTAGACCATTTCCCCTTTGTGTTTCAAGATCTATCATGTACTTCTCATATCCCAAGAGAGTTTGCTTGAAAGTGGAAATAGACTGATTAGAGAAGTGATTAGGTTGATTAAAAGGAGAAAGATATTGAGAAGGCTGGTTATAGGGCTGATACACCTCATGACAAGGTTTATAGGGATCATATTTAAGTTAATAAGGATCATGACAAGGTTGGTAATAATCATACGAAGGTTGATTAGGAATGCCATAATCTTTAAATACCTCACCAACTCATGTAAAATAGCACTCAACACAAAAACTAGCCATGGAACTTCATTTAGAAGCAAGAACACAAATAAATATTACCAAAAATCTTTAAAAATAAAACCTAGGTTGCTTGACCAACTGATGTAACTTTGGAGTCACCATTGATGCTTGGATAGATGCCTCAAAATGTTGATGTATTGATAGACAACACCAAAAATATTTCAACTTCTTTGACCTTAAGTCCTATTGGGCATGAAACAAACTATTGTCACTTGGATTTTCACCCCTTGAGGAGATGTCTCATCTCTTCTCATCTAAGTGGCATGATTTAAACACCTTTAGGCTATGGGTATCCTAAGAATGAGCTGAATATTTAGATAGGGCTAGCTCCCTTGATGTACCAATTGTAAACCACTACTACACCTATGCTTATGAGGGAAAAAGGAGAGAAAATTGAAAGTAAAACATCCAAAAGGAGGTGATACACCAATTTTTTTGATGACTACCAACTATATGCATGTTACACATAAGGACAAGGGACTAACTACACATACACTTCTCCGATTTGAATCTTCTCACATCATTATTTAATTATGAGGTTGGGATGAATGTTTAGGTTAGGAGGAATAGACACGAGGACTAAAATGTCACTATTGAATAGGATAACTAACTAAACCTTGACACTTCATAGAAAACTTCACATGACCTACAAGAAGCTACAAATAGGTGAGAGAATGAGACAACAATGCTAATGAAACCATAGTCATCACTAATAAATGTCCATCATTCAAGTAAACACACTATGAATAGTGATATAAGAGGTAAATTAGTATTCTTTATTAATCTAATGGTATGAAAGTGAGTATGGATTTGCCATACTTAGGTGGAGAATAGTTTTAAAAGGCCAAAATAATTAGTTCTAATATAACTTAAGAGAGAGAGGAGAAGAGAGAAGTCCAAAGATCATAAGGACGCTTTTCAAGGTAATAAAATGAGTAACATGTGCATGATAATATAATGTGAAACTAATCATGCAAAGTGAGGAAGCACAAGTGTCACCCCAAGTCATGAAACTCTTGAAATGTGGTGTAGGATTTCCCAATTTGCACAAGGAAACTACCTTCATCTTTCACCACTATTCAAACATCCCAAAATTGACTATGGATAGTTATAATTATTGGAATGATATTAAAGGTTTTCATACATGTTTTTACAAGCATTGGTTATATTCTTAGTCATGTATAATCTTTTGGATGGGAGCCATTACTACTAGTACTCAAAGGAAACTCCTCTTTCACACACTCCTCACACTTGGCCTCAAAATTAGATTCAATTTTCCATGAAAATATATTAAATGGAGTGGATGAAACTTAGATAGATTCTCCATGTCATTATACTACTTAGGTAGACCTTAAAAATCCATCCACTTGAAGTTCTCACCCTTTTCACTATCATGTTCACTATGACAATTTTGACTAGTTGAGATGAAGTAGTTAATAGGAAAACTTACGAGTTGTTATTAAGAATGAAATGGAAATGGTAAGTTTTATTAAATATATATCTTCCTTTCAAAGTTGATTTCATCTCTTGGAACCTCCTAGAACTTGCATAATGCACAAAATAGTCAAAAAGAGCAATTATGTACCCTATCCATACAGGTAGAGTTCCACTCAAGTAGATGGGAATTATCTCTAGATATTCCTATATAATATAAAATCATTTACCAAGACATTTGGGTCCATTTAAATGTATCTCCTTCCCTATTTTCCCATTCATGTCCTTCCAAGGGTTTAGCAAGGGTTTAGGCCTATTTTACCCTCTTATCCATTATTCATAGAGATTTTAGGTTCAAAATTCATTTAAATTCCACAAAAAAGGTTTATTATGAACCTATATAACACATAAAAACATCATGGATCTCCATGCAAGGTGTCAAGGTAGATACAAGCTTCCAAATTTGTCCACTCAAGTTCTCTTCTCCATTTCCTGTAGCCCGAGTTGGTTCTGAGCCCAAAAATAGATTCATGATTCAAGGTAAAATCTTTAAAATATATTTAAGTACCAAAAAAAATTACAAAAACCATTTTAATTCTTACCTAAGGCTATAATTGAAGTTGACCCCTATTTGAACTCTAGTCCTAAACCTTGCCTAACAGGCCTGTTTACACCTTTGAGGGTTTAGACATCTCTGTTGGGTTTCATATTTTTTTGAGGTGTATTAAATTTTTGTGTATTTTTAATATATCCTTTAAAATCTTATTTAAATATCTTATGTGCTTCTGGTCCACCATTTCACCTTCCTTCCTCAAGAATGTAGGTTTTACTCATAAAGGGAGTGCCCTCTATCTGAGACAAAATTGAGGGCAGTCCCCTATTTTATAAGAAAATGATGAATTTTGGAGAGGATTATTAAAGTAATATATATTAAATTTACCAAATTTTATACCTTTATCAAGTCATTTTACCCTTAAACCTCTTCAAATTCCAAGGCAGACCTTTAGAAGACAAACTATGCATGCATGATTCTCTTATGGACTATGTGTTGAATCATGAGGTCTTCACTCTATTCATATGATATGAGGAAATTTTAGGATATTAAAATAATTATGAATATTTTCCAAGTATTTCCATTACTTCAACCTTCCCACATACTCTTCATACTTTGACTAATTAGGACTGAGTGTGACCTCTGACTGTGTCCTGTTGTTTAGCACCATATCTATAGGTGATGTTTACTTAGTTAGACCTTAGAAACGTTTCATAATCCTATTTTATACTTTAAAATATAATATATTAGTTTATTTTACCTATTTAATCATATTTATATGACACCAATCATTAATAATCATCACCCTTTAGCTCACTATTGCATATAGTCAAACACAATTCGCTGTAGGCAAATATTTTCAAATGAGGGGACACATGTAGGTGTTTATATGAATAAAAATACATATAATAACCTATAATTTTGGTGTTCATGTTAAAAAAAATTTATATCATGCTCTAGGTTACTATTCTCTATGACTACAAGAAAGAAACACCTTCTCAAACTTGCACCTTAGGTTGGTTATAGGAGACTATGCCTATGTCATTTGTACAGATTGTCTCATCCTTAGTAAATGAAAAATACTATTTAATGCACCTCCTTAATGATTTTACATGTCAATTAAATGTTAATTATTTAAACAAGACATTAAAACTTAGTTTCAATCATCAACTCCACTCATTAGACCTAAAATGCTATTGATTTATCTTGTTATAGACAACACTGTCAGAATTCAATGATCAAAAGTGCATATTTGAGCTCTTCAGTAACTGATTTCCACTAATCCTTTACACTAATTTTTTTTTATATATCCTATATTATGTGGTGAATACAAATTATGGTCATATATATGTCATAAAACCCTTGATAACTTTGTTATATGGCCTTAACAAAAGGGCCCAGACCTTTATTTTACACTTTTGGGGATTTGACCCTTGAACACTGTCACTAAATATTTGAGAATGGTTTCTAACTTAAATTTTACCATTTGACACCTCAAAAAGGTCTATCATGGTCAACCAACATTATAGGATTTGAAATATTCTCTAATCCTCTGTATAAGTGCCTTTATGGCTCTATGACATGACCTATAGGTGAATATTCTCATGTACAAGCAACAAATGTGAGTTTAGGTAGTGTGTATTATTTATGAGTTTCAATGAAGTTTGGTACTTTTCAAAATGTTCAAAATAGACTCTTATTACCATCAAATCATGTATTATCTCATATACTTCCTTTCAATCATGATTGGCCTTCATGAGATACATGTACATGTTCATTAATGGTGGGAGACTTTGTACATACTAAAACCTATCTTCTCATGCTTTCTATGGTTTCAGTTGAGTTTAACCTATTTTTTAATTATATAAGATCCTAATCAACACCTTGAGACCATAATGACTCATCCATGAATGTATTTAATATCTTTGCACAACCTACCTAGTTGACTGATATGACAGTTATAAAGTAGGTTGATTGTATGATAGCTAATGACTGCAAACTCATGGAAATTGCTTTGGAGAATGAAATTTAAATGGGAGGAGATAAATATAAATTTGGAAACATGAGAATAAATTTATTTTTACCCCCTAGAATCATTTCTAAATCATGAATATTTTAAAAAAGGTGAAAACTTAATTGTCATTTTCAAATGAGACCAATCTACAAACTTGAGATGATTAGCTTATCAAATCAACTCCAAACTTGAAAAAAAGGATGGGGAACATGTGAGATGGGATTGAAAGACCTCTAAAATCAATCTCAGTAGTTGCATTATACATTATTCTCTAAACCAAATCAAAACCTATAGGGTACATAGATTAGCAATCAAATTAGATAGTCTAACTTCTTAGGTATGGTTCATAAATCACAAACTACCATTAATATAAAAAAAAACATAAAATTGAATTTTAATAAGTTTATAATACATCTCTAGGATCATTTTTATTGACACCTCTCTTGCTGACCGTACCAAGTACAAACTTGAGGGCCATTCTTGCTTGCCAAGCCTAGTGGAAGAAGAAAGAGATAATTTTATTCATTTTTTAGAGATTATGATAAAAATAATAACTATAATAATTTTTTTTAATTCCAAGATACACTACTAAAGTTTCCTAAGTTGTAGGATGCCATACAATTTTTTACACCTCATTAAATGCTCATTTTCCCCTAGAAAACTACCTTTTCTTTTGTAGAACCTACCACTTTTTAAATTATAAATAGTTACTTAGACTTATTAGGACACATTGGATGTGAAATTACATTTTTACACATTCACATTTCCCAAGGAGGTTGTACAAGTCATTTAATTCTCTATTTTGACCCCCAAAATGACTCAAAAGACATAAATATTGAAAATGACCAAGACCAAGGATAATGTCACATGATATGACATAAAATGACCTATAATACACCTTATTAAATAATATTAGACTCATAATACACCTTATGAAATAATATTAGACTCATAAAACACCTTAAAATCAGGTTTTTACCTAGAGGGGTCCCAATTTAACCTACAAGGTTAAATTTGGTCAACTCCTAGAACACACAATTCACCACAACATCTAAAGTAGGCTTATGAACTTGTTTCTACCCTTTAGCTAAAAATATCTTCTCATGACCTTTATTGTCCTAAAACATCAACCAAAGATCAACTGGAATCTACCATGATTCATCTTACTTTTCATGTATCTCTTTGAAGCCTAAATAGAGATACCCTTAACTCACATTATCCTCAAACAAAGTGAATCCAGGAGTTGCCCACAACTCCTCATATTGCTTCTCTTACTTGGTCATCTAATATTGATATTTCTTCTTATTATTATTCTTATTCTTAAGAGAATAAACATGCTCATCCACTATAATATTCTCCTTGAGCTTGATCTCTTCATTCACAACATGATCAGACAATGAGAGCCCTTGGTACTCTCCAACTTTTGTAGCATTCTCCATCATAGAAAACAAATTACTTGGACCTGTAGGCTCACCTGAATCACTCATCACTCATATAATATTTATCATCCATTTTATTACCATCTTTCTTCTTCTCTATTGTTATTTTACTTTCTTGACCTTTTATCTTAAACTAATCTATAATACATTTTTCTAAAGCAAATTTCTTATCAACCTTTTGACTAGTGTGATTAGCATTGATAATGTTTGGTCTCCATAACTAAGAATGACCTTTATTATGCACAATATAAGCTTCATGTCCTTTTATATACCTCAATAACCTATTGACTCCACTAGGGAAAAAACTTGGAATATGACCACTCTTATGAAAACTAAAATAAATAACATCATTCATACATTTTAATAGATTTGAACTATGATCAATCTTTGGACAAAAGATCCTTTTACCAAAGCTCCATAAATGTCCATAGTTTAATGAATTATTTATATAGTCCTTAGATTTATGACCATACTTATTACATGTATATCAATGATCATGGAGTAAACAAGCATTCCTTGAAGTATTTGGTTGTCTAACAGACTTTGTATTACTTAAAAATATTGCATTCTTCTTATCTTGATCAAGATTATCATTCTTATTTTCAATCTTCTCCAACTTGAATACTACAATATCATGATAACTCTTTAATGAATTCATTTCAATTTTAACTAAGTATACTCATCACCTTTAGTTCTCAAACTAGAACTTGTAGCCTATAACTAAAATATGAGATATTTGATGGTCTCTTTATCCTCCTTGGCTTATTTAGCCAAATAAAGAGACTTTAATAGATCTTGATACTTATTATAATATATCTTGGTCTTACCTAAAAAACCTTGCCTTAAGAGAACTAACTTATACTTCAAGATCTTTGATCACACATCTCATCTTATGATTCCTCTATATGAGCTTAGCTCCTAGATCTACTTCTTCTTCTCCACTTTCATGGTAAACTTATTCATCATACATGACATACTTTTATTTTGAACAAATTTCCTCTTTTGAACTTAAAATTTCTTTGGCATCTTCTAGTTGAACCTTGAGATCACTGATAACATTCTTATCCTCTTTGGCATTTTTATTCAAAGTACATATTTTTTTATTCAAGTGCCTTGATCATAGCCTTCTACTATTGATTCTCTTTCTTCAACTACTTATCCATATATTAATACTTAGTATATCCTTCAAGATATAAAGCTTCCTCCAAAGGACCTATTATGATACCAATTATTGGAGGTACAAGATGATTGAGAGGGGGGGTGAATCAAACAATCAATCTTCCACTTTCAAATCACTTATCATTCATGAATAAACACAACAAGCATATGAAACTAAATTATCATAAAAAAGGATACCATGTAGAAATCATGAATAATAGAATCACATCATAACACATCATATAATTTTGGAACCCCTTATGGATAATAAAACCCACTCTCAAGCCTTCAAACACATGGACTACTTGTCCTATAAGATGATCACAAACATGAGACTAATCAAGTCCTTCTAACTAAATTTTAATGAAACACATATTGCATAAGGAGTACCTACCCCTAGGATGATCAAGTCCTTCTGACCACCTGTTGGTGAAGTCCTTCTAACCAGTTTTAGTGAAACACCTATTTTATAAGGAGTGCCTACCCCTAAGTTTATCAAGTCCTTCTGTCCACCTATTGGTCATGTCCTTCTAGCCTAGATGTTGATCAACCTCCCAACACCTATGATATAAACACCTCCACCTTTGAACTGATGTATTCAACACTTGATGATGGACCTCTGATCTTCTAACCCATACAAAACATAGTCTCTATCTCATACAAGCCTCTCACATAGGCATGTCACAATGTCTTTTCTTCTTTACTCAAACTATCCTTATATATATATATACTTACTCATACCTATATATCTATCATAACCTCAAAAACAAGATGAAAATTTCATACACATATTCCACACTCTAATATTTCTATCAAAATAACCACCAAGTTTACACAAACATCATTTATCCTTCTCTCACACTCAAGGCATCCAAAACATCCTCTTGGATCACTGTAGACCTCTTCACTCATCCTCAATCTTCAAACCTATAATAACACTACTATGACATCATAAATATGACTTATAGATCATACACATATTCATTAACCATCTCTTTTCTTCAATACATCCACTAGGCACCCTTATTTCCTTTGCTTCTAACTCTCTCACTTTCCTCCTCTTAATTCTTCAAGTCTAGAAACCATCACCTTTGATTCCATCTTTTATAGAGTCTTCATGATTATCAACATCTTGGTTGGCCATTGGACATGAATTAAACCTTAAGGCTTATATCACATCTCAAGATAATTGTCATAGGTTGACCATATCATCCATGGGTCACCATTAAGCAGTTACACCTTTCAATTAGGCCTTAATAGCCATTATAGGTCTCATGGAGACCTATTCACCCCTTTATCACTTCAACAAGAAAATTAAAAACAAAGGACCACTTATAAATGCATAGGTACACTACACATGACTCCTTCAACATCTTCAAATGATCACAGTCATCATTATACTTCTTTTCTAAAGTCAAATAGATCAATCTTTGACCTTATACATAAAAACACCATGAACGAATAAATAGTCAACTTATAAGAATTTTTTCATATTGAATATGGATTGTTAAAACCTCAAAAATCCATATAAATTATCCTAATGGATTATAAAACAATCTTAAATAGCTATGTCACCTTTAAACATCAAAATACCATCAATAATAGCTCAATTATCCTTATCAGGTCACTTGCAGAACATGGTCAAACCACAATCAACTTTGGAGTTTAATAACTTTGAGTGTACACATTTTAAAACCTTTTGAATAGATTCCATATATGCACCTTGAATTCCTCTACAAAATTTATTTTTACTACATCAATAATTTTTTCTTGGATCTAAAAATATGTGCAAAATAATGTATACTAGTTTTTCACTTTGCAAATTCAAATGCCAATAGTCAAAGTTAAACTTTGAACACTTTATCATCATCTCATTCCCTCACATATTTTCATATAATACACACCATAAATATATTATAAATTATCTTTAACTTTAAATATTATAAAAATTTGTTACTTTAAACTCATCTCGTGCTCCCTGGTAACTTTTACTGAATACACATCATCGATCTCCTTAAAAGTAGCTTGGTCTTTACCTTTGTTCACTTTTAAGCATCGTGTACTTGACATCATCTCATTAATTCCTAAAATTTTAGAACAAATTCAATCCATCTATATATTTAATATTATATTTGACTTTAAACATGTTAAATAATTATCACTTTGACCTCTTTGACTCAATATGCATCATCAATTTACATGTACAAACATCCGTTCACCGTTGATCTCTATCTGACAGGTTTCATGATCATCGTTATATCTATGACGAGTATAAAACACACCATTAAATTATTATATGTTTAGATAAATTTCACTTCATATATCTAAGATGTGATTAAATGTGCACCATTAGATCTTCCTTCACAAAATTGGCCAAGTATGGGAACTTAGTGAACTTTTATATGACAAGTCAACTTTGCACCCTAATAAATTTTACTCCACTCAATCTCATAACCTAAAATTTGAACCATGTGATCTCCACACATAGGGAAATCCAAAAATATATCAATTTTCTCTTATAATCTTTTCATGTGTGGAGTATATTGTCATCAAAACACCTACTTGGATTTTTCTATTATAGAACCAACTATGTCAAGATGAACATAATGAAGAACCAGATGAAAACCATACATTCTAATAAGCATTTTAAGAAATATTGACATAAAATAGGACCTATGAAACATAATCTTATTATCTATAACATTCATCAACTTCCTATCTAATCATATCTTGAAGATCTATGCTTACATGTTAGGCTACCAAACCTATGTCAACACACTGTTCACATTCTTGTCTTCAATCCTTGACCTGAAACCATGTCAACATGATAGATAGAATATTATAAGCCTTATAAAATACTTAACTTAGCTCATATGCATCCAAATCCTACCTTCTATAACTTTAGGATCAAACTCATCATCATCATCATGACATCACCACTTTATTATTAAATTTGACATCAATGCACACATACCATCAATTCCAAAACTTGGCAATAGGTTATTCATGAGAACATATTCCTTCTTCATTTTTCATGGATATAATATAAATTAGTAACTAATCAGTCCTTATTACAAGGACTCATACTGTGGATATGCCACTTTATTTTTTGGTTATTTTTATCCCCTAGCTTAACTTGCAGGGGGGGGGGGGGAAGGGAGAGGGGTGTTAGATTAGGTTATTTACCTTATATTATGTTTCATAAATTCTTTATTTAAGCATTGTTTAGGTTTTCCCATGTACATATTTGAGGATATTAAAAATTTAGGTATAGTGGGTTTCTATCCCTAGGTTCTCTCTTATTTTGATCTTATAGCTATGATTGATCTTATTCTCCTATATATGCAATGCAATTGAATTTTACTTGATATGAATTGTGTGGAGATATTATATGATATTTTTAATCTATATTCTGCATATCAACTTATTACATTCACCTTCTTCATGTGATGTTTTTTACTGTTAACACTTGAAATCTGTGGGTTGGAATGATTTGGTTATCATTCCTTTCATATTCTAATCCATGTAAAAAGTATTTTAAATCTCATATTTGATAATTTTAAAATGTTCTTATTTATTTTACTTAAATTCCATGTTGAATTTTATAGATTACTTTGGAAGACAAAATGGGATATTTCTAACCATTTTAATTATATTTATACTAGAAATGTTATTTAGGTATATGTTAAGTTATTATGCATTAAAATATGAGTGATTTACTTTACTATAAGTTATATATTCTCCACCACTTAATATTTTAAATCTCACACACTTCAATTAACTTAGCATTGATGAAAAATCAATTTCTACAATAAATAAGTTTTTAGATTAAATTCATTTAAAACCTAAGTTTAAATACATGAATTTATTTTCCTTCCTAAAAATAAAATATTATAATTACAATTAATATTTTTATTCAAAACTAGTGAAAAATTTACACATGAGACTTATTCAATTATAAGGTTGTCAATCTATTGGCATGGAAATTTGTCAAGGGGACAAATCATTGAATTTACATCAATAAAGTAGGGGGCAAAATCCATATCCTATTATAAGGCATAGATACCTTTATTAAAAACCAAAAAAATTATAGAAAATAAAAAAATATAATTAAAATTTATAAATTATTGGGGGGGGGGGTATAAATTTTACCTTGAAAGTACGAGGAAGAGTTCTTAGAAAGGAACGTATAGAGAGAAAATAAAATAAAATAGTGTTTTTAGATGAAAATTTGTTGAGTTAAACACTGAAGATTGAAGAATACATTAGAGGGAAAAATAATCTTAAAGATTAAATATCTCTCATTTAATGGGTAAAAAAAGATATATTTGTATTCTTAAGAATATGAAATATACACTAGAAAATCTACTTAACCTAGATAACAAAGACTAGAAATTTTATGTATTTTCTAATAAAAAATAAATCATTTCTATTCCCACTAAGTTTCCTTAAATATTTAAAATATAAATCACAATTTTAATGAAATTTAAAACCTAATTTCTTTGTCTTAATAGTTTAGAATTGATAGAAATAGCAATAAAGATCAATTATGTTGAATTAAATGAAAAAGACATAATCTAAAGAAGTTACCAATACAAAGTTCAAAAACACCTCTTAGTATTGACCTTCTTGAACTAGAATATTATATATTCATTTACAAACCTTTTCCAAAATCCTTCTTTTTTTATCCTTGAATATGAGAGCCTAAATTGTATTTATAGGTAAAAATGGGTGGTTATGGTGCAAAACCACCTATTTTGACTTTTTATAGAGTTGTAAAAACACCAACAAGAAATTACAAATTTAAATTGTGCAAAATGTTTTGAGAAATTAGCACCACTTGATAAAAATATTTGGAGGTTTTACACTACTTACAAAAGCACATTATCAATTTTCACAAATTGAAAAAATAAGTTGGAAAAATTATAAAAGATAATATGAAAAATCAAAACATACATATGCAAGGGGAAATACAATGTAATAATACAAGTTAAAAACATAAGAAGAAAATATTGGAACACAGAGAACAACCTTCAATCTTCCTACTACTTCATTAACAACTCTTTCCCTTTTATAAAATAGTCAATTCTCTAGAGAAATACCCTTATAAAATATTAATATGGTCCACATGTATACCTTTAAGCGCTATCCATCGAGCAATCTAATTCTCTAATTTCTTGAAGATTGATTTGGAAACTGTTTAGCTTCATATTAAGGTTATCAATATCTACTTGTTGTTTGCCTACCTGGTGAAGTTTCTCATAATAAAATTTAGATATGGGATTGGTAATTTCAATAATTTACTCTGAATTATTCAATCATAGTTTCAATTTAAGCCAAACTCCCATCTTGATCTTTATCATTGATAAAAAGGAACTTCAAATTTTTGACCTCAGTGTCAATCTTCATCATCACGTCATTTCCAAGTGACTTTCCACTATTGAATTTTTTAGGGAATTATTGAAGCAATTGGATCCTTAATTTAATATCCTAGAAAAAAATTAATTTGATAGACAACTTCTTACTTATTGATTACTCCTTTTTCAATAAGGTCAACAAAGGGAAAATGTGAGAATTTGATTAACTTGGGAATGAACTCTTCCCAATTCTCTTTTTATTGTACATATCCACTTTCTTTTGTTTTTATTTGTTCACATTGTGAAAAAATTTCAAAGACCATTATTTCCCTAATAAGAATTACTGATGTTCCTTGATCAATAATATTTTTAGTCCAATCTTTCACTACATTTCCCATTTGTCCTACTTCTCTTAATTTATCCAATGTCTCAACATGAAGACTTGACGAATAAATTGTTGGTTGAATTGGTCCAATAAATCTCTATATCATTGAATTCAATTGCTTCACTTTTTCTTTTCAATCATCTTTCATTACTTTGTCCTTATCCATTTTCTCAAAAAATGGTACCAATCACCAACTGTATGTCTCCCTTCATTCCTTATATGGTAGAGTTTCCCAAATGAACCCTAGATACCTGATAGTCTTCAATTCTAATTTATAATTTATCCTTTTTGACTACAGGAATTGCCACTAATGCATATTTATTTCCTTTTTTCTTTATTACCATTCACAAAACTATTCTCCTTTTCTTTCAGATTTTCTAAAAAGGTATTGCTAAATTCCCAAGTCTATCTCCTTAGGTTCAACAATTTTTATTATTTTCTTTACCATCATGGACAGATAATTTGAATTTGTTGTGCTCAAACAAGGGGGTGGGATAGAAGCTAAGACTAGTGGGACAAGCATAGCTAGAGTGTAAGAAGGTGTTTTCTTAGTTTTGGAACCTTGAAAAGACTTTTCTAATTATTCATGTTTGCTAATTGTATTAATTGGATTCTCAAATAGAAGATAATAGGAAATTTAATATTCAATGGAGAATATGAAGAAACATGAGTGATCTCTTACAGTGGGAAAGTATATGACATAGGAAACAAAATATCATTTGAAGCAAGAAATTATTGGGTCATATTCTCTACAATTTATTGAGAATACAAGAAACTATCAACAAAAATCTCTTGAGGAATTTAAATACTATGAGAAGAGGAGATATTCCCACCTAACCTCTTTATTTTGAGCTTGAGAATATTCCATAGTGGAACATCTTGTTGAATAACTTCTAGTTCTCTTACTTTTTCTAACATTAAGGTTTCTCCACTCGAACCTATTTCATATGTTTTCTTTGATCCATTAATTTGTTTGTATAAGCTATCAAATTCATCCTACCTAAGGGATGCATGTATATCAATATTTACAACATCTACTCCTTTACTCCTCAACAACTTGAGATTTCTATCTTATACTAATCTTGTTTCAATTATGAGAGAAGTAGATTCCCTCTTATCCTAATTGAATACAAGTAATGTATTCATTGTGATATTTTGTTTTTCAAAGATAATATCCATTATGAACTCATCATCTACCAACCACTTTATAACTTTAATTATACCAAATTTGATTATTTGATTCATTATAAACATTGAATAGTCTTTGATACTTACTAATCTATCATCGCAATCCATCTAATAATACTTAAAATGTGAGAGATGTTGGTATGAAGGTTAGATATTATGTTTAATCAAACACCTAATGTTGAATGCAAACCTACTCTCAAAAGTCTTGAGATTGTTACTAGACATGTATTATTCAACTAAATTGGCTTTTATCAGTGATGGGCAAGTATACCTACCAATTGAGATTGGAAATTTGACTCCTATCTTATGTTGACCTGTTAAGAACTTGTGTGTTTCAACAAGGTGTCTCACCATTTCCATCAAATCCCACTTATCACTAACATATCATAGATTAATATAAGGAATAAATTTATAATAATTGATTCTAAAATAATTGAAAGTTATGAACTATATGAACGAAGTTCTCCATTTGGATACATTTGTGGTGACCATTACAGATATCCTCATGTTGAAATATCTTTTTTTTTAAATGAATGATGAAATGAACAAAATAATCATCACCCTTTTGAAATTATGGGTGTCTTCCTTCAATGTTATTTGGGAACATAATTCATATACTATGTCTTCATAAAATCACCTATTGTATACAATCCATCAAAATATCTTCAGCTCACCATGGTGTAAATAAGATACAAAGTCATATAAAACCTTGATGTGGATTTCAATTCCATCATCTATTGGTCAATTTCATAGATGATAAAATATCCCCAATTGATATATTTATTGTTCTTAAGAATGATCTAAATTAATATATACATCCATGCCTAAAAATTCTTCATTTTTTCGCTGCTCACTATTATATGAAATAGGTTATCCTGTCATTTATTTCATTCTTGAAATTAGACCTTGAATTTTTTTTTTAATTCATGTGGAAGAATGTTTTAGCTTAGTCATCCACCCATTTTTGACTTGCTTATCACATGTAATATCAATATCATCACAAAACATTTTAGATGACTCAGGTGTTAGATGCAAAAAACATTCATGGTCTAGAAGGTGAAAAACATTGTCTATGTGTTCAAAAATGAAACTCGCTACGAATTCACCTTGTGAATCTTTCACTTCCCCCATCTATGAGTTATAGTTATTTTCCATGACCAAGACTATATCAAGAGATTGTACTGCAATCAAGAACACTACTTCTTGCACCAATCCAATGTTGAACATTCTTTAACCAAAATTAATTTTAACACTATATTCATCCTCTCCAAAAACTCATCCAAGTCAATGTGACCTAGAGAAGTATCTATGATATTTTATACATTGGAATCTAATGGAAAGAGAAGTGTCATGCCCTAAAACTAATATTTCATGGTTTCTTTATCTTTACTCAGAATTATCTTTTATAAAGTAGAGGAGAAGGACATTAAATTTAAAAGGATTACTGATAATTGGGAGATGTTTGCATAATAACTTCTTATTCTTAGAAATTAACAAAATTAAATAACTTAAATCCAAAATAAGTTATTTAAATGTACTAGGAGGCTATACTCACATGTTTATCCATGCAAATTACTCCACTATTTTTTAATTCACTCATATGAATTTTAATTTTTTTTACCAACCCTCCTAAATGTAACCATTCTTGTTTGATTACCATTTTTGGTTTTGATTCCCCCTTTTATTAATCACTCGACATTAATAGGATGGATCTTCTTGGAAAATGCAAATGAGATGAAATGAAATTTTAAAAATTCACATTCTTTGATTTTAAAATCATGCTTCTCCATTTTTTAAATTTACCTCAGACCAAAATAAGAATTTAGTTTCCAGATACTTTTTTTTAAGCCACATGAAATGACTAGTCCTTTATGCAAGTAAAAAAAAAAAATATTTTTTATCACAATTTGCCAAATCCCTTTTTCTTAAAAAAATCTACTTGCTTTATAAGTGTAGGATAACCCTATCATTTGCAAACTCAGCCAAAAGAAAAAAATATTATTTTTAATTTATTTCTAAGTTTTTACTCATATATGTGATTCGTATGACTTGGTACAAGCTTGAAATAGAAAAAAAAAACAAATTTTATAAAAATTAACTCTTTTCCTTGGGTGTATGATGACTGTGAAATTATTTTTGTGCTCTAAAAATAATAAAAATATATATTTTATTACCATACTTTAACTTTTGTTAGGTCACATAGCTTGTATATGGAGAATAAATAGGAAAAAGAAGCAAACATTTGACAAAACCAACACTTTTCACCTTTTTAAATGGGTCGTAGGCTAGCCGTATGACTGGTTTTGGGAAAATCAAAATCTAATTTTTTAAAAACATGCACACATTTTCATCAAAGAAGAGTACTATAAAATTTAAGTTCTTATTCTAGAAAAATAAAAAACAAATTATTTTTCCTTCTTGCTCTTCCATGTGGGTCGTACAACTTGTTTATGTGGAAAAATGAAACAAAAAACAAAAAAATCTTCATCAAATTTTTATTTTTCTTAATTCTCCATTGGGGTTGTATAGTTAGTCATATGGTTGAGTTCAGGTGAACAAAAATGAAAATTTGATCGTCATCCACTTTAACCTCTCATATATTTTTCTTTCTATTTCTTTGCTGGGGCATACTATTCTTGGTTCAAGCAGCTAAAAACACAAATAGAAATTCAATTTGAGATTTTCAAGAATTTCACTTTGCAAAAATTTATAAGAGCTTTGGTATACAAGTTAAAGAATATTTTTAAAAGGAAAGAATCTTTTGATTTAGCATAACCTGGTAAAATAATAGAACTTGCATAATATGGGGAATAAGTAAAGACGATTTAATACAAGTTGAAGAAAGAGTCTTAAATTTGCAATGGTAATTTGAACTGGATGAAAAAGGTAATTTTAACATGGAGGTTTTCATCTACACAACTTGGGGAAGTACAAATATAAATTGCATGATATGGGGAAATGGAATTTTAATTTGCACGATTAGGGAAAATAAAATTTGAAATTGCTGTTGGGGATCAACCAACAATATGATTACACTTATGAAAGCAATAAACTGCAGAATTAAATCAAATAGATAAGTAACTAGAATCAGATAATAGCAAAGAACAAGAGATACAAGAAACCACCCTGAAAACTTGTATTAAACTCTTTACAAAAGGAATACAATCGAAGAAACTTCTTTCTTCCACACCTCTCTCAGATACACAAGATCTCTCTCTAGATCTCTATCCCTCAAGAGCTCTCTCTCTTAAGTAAAATCAAATCCAACAACCTGGATTGATACAACTCTATACTGTTCTTCAGCATTCACATATAATGAACTACTACAATAATCACACTAAGCTAAGAAGATCTAATTCTACATATAGAATTAGGAGACTTGAGCATGCACTTACAACCAACAGTTAAGCCTCTTGAACAAGGGATCTAAAAACAATCTTACTAATAATAGAAATGCGAACTTAAGACTAAGGCTTAAACTCATCATGCAAACACTCGGTTCTGTCCTCAGAAATAGCATTGTGGATGCACAGGTAACCGACGCCGGTTCCTACCTGCTTGCCTGTGACCGACATCGACTGATCCTCTGTCGATGCCAGCGTCTCTTCAACTGCACCTGACTGACGTTGATCGCTCCTGATCGACGCCAGTGAATGTGTAAACCTGCAACTTTGGTAATGCACTCATATGTGAAGCTTTTAGGCTCCACACCTTAACAATCTCCCACTTGGAAATAAATAGCTACACCAGTACCTGTACAGCAACATCTTCTAGCTCCTCCATCTTCAACTCAATCATGAAGACCAATAGAAGTTGAATGAAGATTCAACTTCTCCTTTGTAATTGGCTTGGTTAACATATCAGCAGGATTCTTGTCTGTATGGATCTTCTCCAGCTTCAACTCACCATCCTCCAATACCTGTCTTATGAAGTGGTACCTTAGCTGTATATGCTTTGTTCTTGAATGAAAGGCTGAGTTCTTAGCCAAATGGATTGCACTCTGACTGTCACTATATAATCTGTAACTCCCATGCTCCCTTCCAAGCTCATCCATGAACCGTGTCATCCATATCATCTCTTTGCTAGCTTTTGTGGCTACAATATACTCTGCTTCTGTAGTTGACAAGGCAACAACCTTCTGCAACTTAGATATCCAGCTAACCGCCATTCCACCTACAGTGAAAACATATCCTGTAGTGCTCCTCCTACCATCCAAATCACCTGCCATATCTGAATCTACATAACCATGTAGAGAAGTATCTGAACCTCCATAGCACAAGTGCCTACTGCTAGTTCCTCTCAGATATCTAAGGATCCACTGAACTACTTTCCAATGTTCCTTTCCTGGATTAGCCATATACTTACTTACCACTCCCACTGCTTGGGCAATATCCGGTCTAGTACACACCATTGTATACATCAAACTTCCTACTGTGGAAGAATATGGAACCTTACTCATGTACTCTACCTCATCATGTGAATTAGGACATTGTTCTTTACTCAACTTAAAATATCCAGCCAAAGGTGTGCTTACGGTTTATCATCCTGCATATTGAACCATTTCAACACCTTGTCCACATAATCCTCTTGAGACAATATCAACCTATGATTTTTCTTGTCTCTCTTAATGCTCATGCCAAGGATTTTCTTTGCTGCTCCCAAATCCTTCATAGCAAAAGTTTGAGCTAATTTCACCTTAAGCTCAGAGATTTCCTGCATGTGTGATCCTGCAACCAGCATATCATCTACATATAACAATAGAATAATATATCTACCATTATCCAAACTCTTAAAATACACACAATGGTTAGATTGACACCTACTGTAGCCATGCTCAGTCATAAACCTGTCAAATTTTAAATACCATTGCCTAGGAGCTTGCTTGAGGCCATACAAGCTTTTCTTCAATCTGCACACTAACTTCTCCTTACCTTTAACCTCAAATCCTTTCGACTGTTCCATATATATTTCCTCATCCAAATCTCCATGAAGAAACATTGTCTTAACATCTAGCTGCTCAAGATGCAAATCCTCAACAGCAACCAAAGACAGTATAATCCATATAGAAGTCATCTTAACAATAGGAGAAAAAATCTCACCAAAATCAATACCTGGCTTTTGTGCAAATCTTTTCACTACCAATCTGGCCTTATATCTCATCTGTCCATTCTCACCTTTCTTCAACCTGTAGGTCCATCTGTTCTTCAGTGTTTTCTTACCAGCTGGCAACTCAACCAAATCCCATGTTTGGTTCTCTCTTAAGGACTCCAACTCCTCAACCATGCCACGCTCCCACTGACTCTTAGAATCCACCTGTATTACTTCTTCAAAACTCTCTGGTTCTCCACCATCAGTTAGCAATAAATAGTATAAATAAGGAGAATATCTAATTGGAGGCTTACTTACCCTTTCTGACCTCCTGATGGGTGTTTGAGACTCGTTCACAACACGCTATCCACCCAAATTCTCTGACAGTGACTGACCTCGATCACCTCCAGACCTGTTACTGGCCAACACCGGTTCTGCCTGACCGATGTCGGTGCCTGTCCTGCCAACATCGGTCTCTATATGACCGACATCGGTTTCTGTTCTGCTGATGCCGATTCCTATCCTGCCGATGTCGGTCTCTGTGTTTTCTTGCAAGTGATTATTTCTTTTTCTCGCGAGCTCATTTTGGACAGTCACCTCATCTAATTCACCATTGCTCTACCCAGATTGATTCAACTTCTTCAACTGATCACTATACATCACTTTTTCATTGAAAATGACATCACAACTCCTAATTATCTTGTTAGTTCCTAGATTCCAAAATCTAAAACCAAAATCATCTGAGTCATATCCAATGAATGTGCACCTCATAGACTTAGCATCCAGCTTCTTTCTATTTTTATTATCTATGTGCACAAAGGCTTCACAACCAAAAACTTTGAGAAAAGAGAGATCTACCTTTTTACCTGTCCAAGCCTCTTCTGGAATTCCATCGTCTAGAGCTGTAGAGGGTCCTCTATTAATCAAGTACACTATAGTGTCAACAGCTTCTGCCCAAAACTCTAAGGGCAAACCAGCATGCAATCTCATACATCTTGCATGCTCCATAATTGTTCTGTTCATCCTTTCAGCAATTCCATTTTGTTGAGGTGTCCTTGGAACCGTCCTTTGCCTACGAACTCCATGCATATAACAATACCAGTTGAACTTATAACTGCAGAACTCTCCACCATTGTCAGATCTCAGGCACTTTAATCTTTTGCCTATTTCATTCTCAACCACAGCTTTCCAAATCTTGAAAGTCTCAAATACATCAAATTTCTTCTTAATACAGTAGATCCATACCTTTCTTGTAGCATCATCTATGAACGAAACATAGTACTGTGATCCTCTAATAGAAGCTACCTGAGCCGGTCCCCACACGTCTGTGTGAACAAGCTACAACTTATGCTTCTTCTTTGTAGACCCAGTCTTGAGAAAACTAACCCTTTTCTATTTTCCAAATACACAGTGCTCACAAAATTCTAGATCCATGTTTTTTAAATTTGAAAGCTTGCCTTTAGACTTAAGAATTGACATCCCCTTCTCACTCATGTGGCCAAGCCTTGAGTGCCACAATTTTACATCCACATCTGAAGTAGATAATACAGAAGGAGAATTGTTAGTAACACAATTACACAAATAGAGAGTACCTACTCTCTTACCTCTGGCCATAACAAGTGCACCCTTGGTCACCTTCCAAGATTCTACTGTGAGAGTTACTGTACAACCCTCATCCCCTAACTTTCCTATAGAAATCAAATTTCTCTTCAAGCTAGGAACATGCATAACTTCTCTCAACACCCATGTGTTGCCATTCTACATTTTCAGCTGCACTTTACCTTTGCCAATAATCTTACAAGGCTCATCATCCCCTAGATACACTATTCCAAAATCTCCATGGATATAGTCACAGAAATATTCCCTATTAGGGGTAGCATGAAAAGATGCACCAGAATCTAACACCCAAGATTCTATATTATTATGCAAAGAGAATATTAAAGTATCTTGTGCAATACCTGAAACCTTTGCTTCTTCTTTTCCTTTGTGCTGATTGTCCTCCTTAGGCTTTGACCAGCAATCTCTGCTTATGTGCCCCATCTTTCCACAATTCCAGCATTGTGGCTTTCTGCCATTTCTGGATTTGGATCTGCCTCTCCCCTTAGACTTAGATCTTGATCTCCCTTTCTTGCTCTTCTCTTTTTGCCTTCCCCTACTCTCAAAACTTAAAGCATTCCCAGATGTCTCTTTTGTGCTTTTCCTGCGAATTTCTTCATTCAAGATAACATTAACATCCTCTACTTTTAAAATATTTGATGCAGATGCAGTATTGCTAACTACCATTACTAAGCTATGCCAGCTTTCAGGCAAAGAACATAATATTAAAAGAGCTTTTATTTCATCATCAAATACAATTTTGACTAAACTTAATTGATTTACAATACCATGGAAATCATTCAGGTGATTAGATACAGATCCACCTTCCTGCATATGCAAATTAAATAGCTGCTTCATAAGATATACCTTATTAGAAGCTGAGAGTTTTTTGTACAAATTTGCTAAAGTAGTCCTCAACTCTACCGTTGTTTTTACCTGTGATAAATTAGATATCACAATAGATGCTAGACTCAGTCTTATAGACCCCAGAGCCTTTCTATCAAGAACTTCCCATTCTTCATCCTCCATGTCTGTGGGCTTCTTTGCAATCCCACCTAATGGTAAGTATAGATCTTTCTGATACAGATAGTCCTCTATCTGCATCCTCCAATGTTGATAATTTTTTCCATTGAACTTATCCATTCTCAGTTTACTTTCATCTACCATTGCTTCTCCCACTCAAACAGAAATCCCTGCAGAAACTCCTGTGAGCACCCTGTAATCAATACACACTACACAGTTCTGAACCACCTGTTAGTGAACCTGAGCTTTGATACCAATTATTGGATATCAAACTCTAAACCTACAACCAAGGCTCTGATACCACTTGTTGGGGATCAACCAACAATATGATTACACTTATGAAAGCAATAAACCGCAGAATTAAATCAGATAGATAAGTAACTAGAATCAGATAATAGCAAAGAACAAGAGATACAAGAAACCACCCTGAAAACTTTTATTAAACTCTTTACAAAAGGAATACAATTGAAGAAACTTCTTTCTTCCACACCTCTCTTAGATGCACAAGATCTCTCTCTAGATCTCTATCCCTCAAGAGCTCTCTCTCTCTCTCTCAAGTACAATCAACTCCAACAACCTGAATTGATACAACTCTGTACTATTCTTCAACATTCACATATAATGAACTACTACAATAATCACACTAAGCTAAGAAGATCTAATTCTACATATAGAATTAGGAGACTTGAGCATGCACTTACAACCAACAGTTAAGCCTCTTGAACAAGGGCTCTAAAAACAATCTTACTAATAATAGAAATGCGAACTTAAGATTAAGGCTTAAACTCATCATGCAAACACTCGGTTCTGTCCTTGGAAATAGCATTCTAGACGCACAAGTAACCGACGCCGGTTCCTGCCTGCTTGCCTGTGACCGACGTTGGCTGATCCTCTGTCGACGCTGGCCTCTCTTCAACTGCACCTGACCGACGTCGGTCGCTCCTGACCGATGCCGGTGACTATGTAAACTTGCAACTTTGGTAATGCGCTCATATGTGAAGCTTTTAGGCTCCACACCTTAACAATTGCATGGGAAGGGGAAATGCAAAATAAATTTGAAAATTGAATAGAATGTAAAATTAATTTTACAGATTACATGAAACCAAGAAACAAAATTTGTAAATTGCATGGAACTAAACAAAAATTTGCAAATATCATGAATTACAAAATAAAAAATGTAAATTACACCGAGCAGAAGAATGAACTTGCACATTACATGGAGTGGAAAAATAGATTTGCAAATTATGTAACTTGGAAAAATGTTGGGGCATTTAACACAACTTGGGGAAATCCAAAAAACATTGACATGGCTTATAAGGGAATGATTTATTTTTGTAATTTTGTGGGGAAAATCTAATGGCTATTTACATGGGAGATCATAAGCATTATTGCATTATTCAAAAAAAGCAAAATTTTAGTCCACAATTCAATTTTTTGTTGATTAATAAATTATTATAAACAATTGATTCATTTACATATTTTCAAACATTCATAATTTTTTTAAAAACCTTGAACATCAAAATTACTGATTTAAAGCACATTTATCAAAAAAAATAATTTTTATAAAAACTATGACAACAACTAGCTCCGAATGGGATTTCAAATTGTAAAGAATTAAAATATCATAGATTATCTATTTCATAAGCCATAATTTTATCCATTGGGTATCAGAGTATTGAATTCAAAATCGACTTTGATCAACTTGAAAAATCACAGATCATCAATAAAATGATGGGTCCTCAAGACATCAAAATGCTATCATGTCAAAAGATAGTGTATACAAGGGTTATGGACTCAACCTGACAGGCACTATCACATGTTAAAATATATTTTATGTGAGTGTCATGTACTTATATTGATAGGTGTTATCACCTATCCAAAATTATAGTGTATATGAGGTCTTGTTTATTATGTGTTTTCACATAAACTAGAATGCAAAGAGACAAATGTCTCTTAAAGTTTTATGATTATATTTTGAATACAAACTTGACAAAGGATTAGGATATGTGATCATGAAATCATCATTTACATAATACTATAATTTTTAGAATGATTTAATTCAAGGCAAACCATTTTTTTAAAAGAGAAAAGTTCAAGGAGGAACAATAATATACATGTAGTAACATATTATCAGGATACAAAGTTATTGACCAGCTCGATTAGGTAAAATGATAAGGATTATTTAAGATAGATAATCAAAATATGACAAAAAAAAAGAGGGATAAAATAGGAAAGGAAGGAACAAAATGACATAAACCAAAAAGAAACATTAAACACAACCAAAACTATATTTACATATATACAAAAGAGGATCACCTATTTCTCACTCGAAATAGTGTCTGAGATATTGTCCACTAGAGGGTAATGATAGATGATTTCCATCATGGTATTCCAAGTATAAATTTTTATTGATGTATAATTTTATAGTATTAAATTTTCCCATCCAAAGTGAATCAAACTTCTCATGAAATCTTTTTGGTTCATTGTGACTATCCCAGTTTAGGATTAGATCCCCTACTTAGAATTATAATTTCTTTGCCTTCTTATCAAATATAACATTAACTATTGGAAGCAGACCAAATAATAGTGGGGGTGAATTAGTGTCTTAAAATCATTCATTCAATTCCACTTACCATTATGAAAAACTCAGTCAAACATATAGATCAACTAATGCATAAATAAGCATACACAAGAACATGAAGCATAAAACACATCATATAAGTGGGAAACCCTCAAAGCAAAAAAAACCCAGTAAAATCTATAAATTTAATATAGTATTATAATTACAAGATCCAAAATTAGTTAATCACCAACTCTACAAGGAGCACCAACCCCTACCTAGTCAAGCACCCACTTAACTACTCTTTAGAAAGCACCAACTTGCAAGGAGGCACCAACCCCATAGATGACTCAACACCAACTTAGAGACCTAGAATTTTTTATCACATTTATAAACATATGTTTCTCACACAACATATGATGGTCACCTTATTATTATTTTCACACACTTCTGCCTCTTATAGGATTCCTTGCTTAATATGCCTCTTACTAGACTTATTAGGTCAATTGACCTTGATCTACACATGAATTAAATATATTATATGTTAATCATATTATATATCCCATATTATTATTATTTTAAAGTCCTCCTCTTTCATAATCTACCCTCTTATTTGTTCATGGGTGTCTTATCTTCTACACTCTCAATTAGGAATATAAGGCTTTGTATAAATACAAGTCACTTGCTCACATACTCTCTTGGTTGGCCATAAAACTCTAAATTTTTTGATGATCCTTAAAATTAGTCAAATAAAATATTTCATATATGAAACATCCACTACATATTTTTATCACCACTCATAAGGACAAAAACCATCATCAAGCCTAAAGGAGACCTAATGCAATTAGGCCTTCTCAAGCAACATGTTAGATTTAGAATTATTGAAACTTATTGAGACTTAAAAAATAGATGAAAAACCTCACACATAACTCATATATTCCCATAATAACATACATGTAGGTACATACCACCTTTTATTCCAATGCACTACTTAGACCACATCATTATCATTACTCACAACTAGGTCTTCACACACCCAAAACATTTATCCTAAACAACTAAAGTATACCAAAAATAATTACAAATAACCATAAAAAAATATCACATATTAAGAACCTTAATGACATTAGGGTCATCAAAAAATTTATTATAAACTTCAACACATAGCTTAAAGCCTCAAACTCACTTCTGCATAATGACCACTCAGAACTACCTGGATGCTCCAAAACCCAGTCATGAACAATTGACCACCAACATATATAAAAGAAAAATTCATGAATATAAATACATTAATATGAACATAAGATCCATTTATAACATAATAATATGAATTATAATCTTAAAATCTATGCAAATCACCTCAAACTCATCTCTACTAGATGACTACTCAAAACTGCCATAAACTTCAAAATACATAGTCATGAATATTTGAGTTTAAATCCCTAAAATAATACTTCCTATAATTTGTGAAACATTAAATATATTATTTTAAATCTATATGTAACTCTTAATTTTTTTTAATATCTAATGCCAAATATTGGTCTTACAGACCAATCTCTTATCTTCAGTGTACATAGTCAATTCTAAACCAGTCTACTTACTTTGGCTTTACCACTTAGATCACTTTCACTAATTTCAAAGATTATGAAAATTATAAATATAAAATTCATGATATAAAAAAAACATTATATTAATTTTATTCTTTAGATAAATGAAGCGAGCCTCCAACTCATCACTCACACTTGCTTACTCAGAACAACCATCTGCCTTTAGAACCAGTCATGGTGAACATGACTTAGATCACCTGTAGAATCACTTTTATGAACCTAAAATTAATTTATATTATCATTAAAAATACTTATATAAACTTAAAACAAATATATTATGATCTAAAATTTTAATATTTGTCTTTATATACCAATCTCATGTCTTCAATGTTTAACACCTCACTATCTCAAGTAAGTTAGTTTGAGAGTAAATTTATACCATACAAAAACAACTTAAAAAATTATATCCATTAGGGATATTTTTTATAGGTATTTAAAAATAACCCTATGCATTTTTATCCATCCGTAATCCACTGCAACCCATCACTAATCTCATTCTCACTTCTACCTAGTTTTCTCATTATCTTCCTAACTAGGCCTTTTTAGCAATAGGTCAACTTCAACGACTAGTTTAGCACTATTTAAATATGAAAATTCATCATAAAACACCATTAATATTAATTTAAAATCACAATTTTAAAACTCCATCCATTTTATAACTTTGACTCAGTTAACCCTATCTGCTATATCAAATTTCTAAGAAACAAGTACTTTTTTGTGGGGTCCACTTACTCACCTGACAAACCAATGCCACATAGAGGTTCTTGGAATATTAAAATATATTATACAAACATAAAAATAACCTTTCCAATCCATTATGACCAATTTTAAATCATGTCTCTAAAATCAATTTCAACTTACATTTTTAAGGCACTAAAAACTAGTTTCCACTCTTAGCAATCGTTCATAAAGGATTGTTCCTTATTCAAAACAAAATGCATGGAGAATACACCTAGTACCATTAACAAAATTCCATTAACTACTCAATATCCCATGTAAATTGTTTATGGGCCAAAAAGCATGAGAAAATCCTTCTCGGGTCTACAAAACTTTATTCTAGCACTCAAGAGATCTTAAATCCACTTTTTATGATTTTTTATTCAAATCAAGATCTCAAAACTTACAAATAAACTTGAAACAAAATTTTAGGCTGAGAAACATTCTTAAATGAGCTCACAATCCTCCAAACCTGATCATGATGCCTCATCATGCAACCTAGGGTCTTAAGCTAAGGTCTATGAGAAGACCACCAATGAATACCACACCCCTTTGGCTCACTTTGAGAGTCATGTGACTAACTATACACATTTATCTCATGCTCTAATATTTTATTAAACAAATTCAAGTACATACACATCTAGATATCATCATCATCAGCTTTACAAGCCATATCCATGCTCAAGAATGAGTCCATCAAATATACATACTAGGCACCAACCACTTAAAAACCTTCAAGACTCCTTATATAGCTCAAAACTCATCCAAACATCCAAGAAAATATTAAAAACATCTCATTTCATTTTCCTTTTATCAATACTTATCAAACCATATAAGTATTTTGCCGAATATGAACTAGTCCTCTTGATCACATAAGACATGAAGAAAAAAGATGTTAGTTGTCTTCAAATACTCTCTTTGAACTCATGAAGCCTTGAAGACCTTCCTACCACTATATATGCACTCTAAAACTCAATATCATGCCAATCAACCTTATACCTTCTCAATCACTACCACAATCTTCTCAGAAGTCTCAATCGCTTCACCAAGCTTCACTATTCATGTCTTTACTAAGACAAGACTAGTCTTCACAATGCACCTTGACCACAAAGATGTGATTCTTATGAACTTGGTCAATATTTAATTTATCACAACAATAAATCCAACACAATCAAAACTCTCATAACAATATAAAATAAAATTTCTCATAATCTTGTCACCTCACAACATTGTTCCAATACCTTATGTAGAACTCAAGGACCTATTAGACCATGCTTAATCCATCATGATCACTTACCATGCATCTTTACAAGAGCACATCTAGGACATCAATTAAACTCAATTACCTTTGACATCAATAAGAACATTAATGCATAAACACAACAATATAAACATACTTCAAAATTAACATGAGCTTGGTGTTATGTGATTCTATCAACCACCTATGTCTTTTTTCTTCCAATTTTTGTAGGTATAAAATTATTTTATCTAGTGGGATTTCAAAATTTGGATTATAAATGGCTATAGACAACTTTATGGAAATTAAATTGAGAGATATGGGAATAAAAACATATTATGTATAGAAATTGGAATGGGGACATATCAATAGCCATTTTATATGTTATACAATTTACCCAAAGATCGTCATATATATTTTTATGATGATTTTTTTAATTATATATTGGAAAAAAATGAATGAGAGGGGGGGGGGCGGGTGAATAAGTCTCTTAATTTTTTTTTTCAATTCCTATGAACCATCACATCAATATATATATATATATATATATATATATATATATATATATATATATCAAGCAATGCATAAGTAATCAACTATACAAGCATGAAGCAAGATTACACAAGACAACACATCATATATGTGGGAAAGCCTCAAGGGGAAGAAAACCCAATAATACATATAAATTTTCTATAGTATTATAAGTTAAAATATCACAATTTAATTAATATCCAAATCTACATGGATCACTAGCCCCAACTAGCTAAGCACCAACCTAGCTAGGCTTTAACAAGCACCAAGTTACAAGGAAGAACCAACCCCCTAGATGAGTCAACACAAAATCAATCACCTAAAACTTTTTATCACATTTATAAAAAAAAATTCTCACACAATAGATTATAATCACCTTATTTATCTCTTCTCACTCTTCTATCCATCTAAAATTGCCTTCTAGGCTTCTTCACTCAACTAGGTCTCTTCAAGACAAACTAGGTCATATGACCTTGAAATTCATCTATAGTATCCATATTAGATCTTCATGATATTTTATATACACCCATATGATGTTATAAAATACCTCATTTATCTCTTCAAATTTTAGTCTCATTTACTTCCACAAAGTTTACATATATAGGCCTAAAATTGCCTTGTATTTATACAAGCCTCTTGCTCATATACCTCTTGGTTAGACATACAAATTTTAACTATTGGATTATAATTAAAATAGTTATTATAACACATTTAATACATTACTAATCATTACAATATATCATCCTCAACTTAAAATACCAGAACCTCTTTTAGGCCTTAAGGAGACCTAATTTAGTTAGGCCTTCATTAGTACACATTATCATTTGATCTTCTTGGAACACTTTAAAACTCCACATATATAAGTAAAAATTAATATAAAACTCAAATATACCCATATAATCTCCTACTATGTCCATGAAACTTTATAGTTCCAACCACCACTTGAAGCACACCATTAGTATTGTTCACAATTAGGCCTATGAACCTATAGAAAGTTTGTCAAAAAACTAAATCATATATGAAATTTAGTCACACAAATATAAAAATAAGTCACATATACATAAAAAAATACCTTGATAAATTCATTAATTATATTATACTTCATCACATTGGTCATAGAGCCTAAAAATCACTTCTACAACTCACTCAGAACTACCAGTTTTCCTCAAAGACTAGTCATGGTGACTCAGAGCTCCAACACCTATTTAGACATATTAAATGACCTATAATTCATTTATATTATCCTATGAGATAATTATACCATTAATATATATATATATATATATATATATATATATATATATATATATATATATATATATATATATATATATATATATATATGGTCAAATGTAAAATATTGGTCTTGGATAGCAATCTCATGACCTTATATCTCACTGTCTCATCCAAACCAGATAGGTCAACCTGTAATAAAATTTTCCACAATATTAATTGAATTAAAAAAATTGTAAAAAAAATTAACATGTATTAAAAGTATTTAAAAATATATCCATGCACTTTTTTCATCACTATATCATGATAACACATTCCTAATCACCTTCTCACTACTCTCTGGGTCTTACATTGTTTCCACCATTAGGCCTGTTAGCAAATGGTTATCTTAGATGACCATTTTAAAAAACTTGAGGGATAAAACCAGTCTAAAAAATATCATTGAGATGAAACATGAGTCTCAAGCTTCATCTTCCATCTATTTTCATATTCTGACTTTGTCAACTTTGATTACTATAACAAATCTCTGAGAAATTAACACTTTCTTGTAAGGTATACTCACACACTTGATACCTCAAGCACAATTTTAGGTGCTTGGGAAAGTTTAATACAACCTAAAATTTTGAACCTAAGAATAAAAATCCATTCTTGTAAATTTTAATCAACATATACAACATTGGGTCCTTATTAGGGTTTTACGAGGCTTTAAACCTATTTCCATTCTTAACAATCCTTCAAAAAGAATAACCCCTAAATCCAAAAAAAATCCTATAATTTTGAGAGAGGAAATTTCCCCATCTACCATGAATATATTATGTTACCATGAAAAGGTTTTATTATATTATGAACATAAGAAAATACTTCTCAGGTTGAGAACCCTTCATTATATGCACTTAAGAGATTTAAAAGCACTTTCTATTTCCTTAACCTTAAAATTTTGACATAAAAGTTCATCAATACACTTGGTAAAATGTATCACACATTTTAAAAATCTCACATATGCTCAATTCCATTGTAAACTTAACCTCATGCATCCTTAGTCCATGTTCTCACCACCTTGCTTTCTACACCTAAGTCTTCACACCTTATTAGGCATTGAACTAACCTTCATGTATATTTTCATGAACTTTCCACCTCATGCACATAATAAAGTAACCTGTCTCATGATAAAACATTGAAACACATCCTTTATATGCCTTGACAATATCTCATGATACCTCATTAGGTTAAGCAGGGTCTAGAAGTGGTCTAGGTGCAGACTTGGTCTGAAGGTCCCACCACTGTAGTCTCACCCTAAGACTCTCATGAGTGTATCAATACCTCATATACATGATAAAAAAACCTCATACAATAAATCATTCCTCTTTGCATCCATCTTACCAAGTCACCATACTCATACCCTCTCACAAAGACTTTACATGTAATGCTTAGTGCCATGACTAGGCTTATTAATCACTTGAAACTTGAAAACTAACCTTAAAACACTTCTAAAAGTATATAAAATTTAATTACATTATCAAACAATGCCAAACAAGCTCTCAAAATCTTATGGTTACTTACTTTACCAGACATCACTATGCACACCTTCTCATAGGGTCTAGAGTAGGCTTCTCAAGACACCTTATACTCAAGAATTAGTACTCAAACACGCTTACCTTAATGATACTATACAAGAAGACTCTTTGAAAAACATTCTCACAACAATGTAATAATATCTTTTTTATCAACATTATCTCATGACCTCATACATTCCTAGAGTCTCATATCCATGCTTCAATTCTCACTTGACCATCATACCTCTTTGTGGCAACACCGACAAATTCAATCTGACCTAAACCTTGACATCAACAAATATAAGAAACATTAGTTTCATTCAAATTATCTCTTGATTTTAAATTCTCTCTTTCCTTCAAGTTCTATCTTAACTTAAAATTCTCTCTTATTTATGGTTTCCTTATCATAACAAGAACAAAAGATCATACCTCAAAAACCACTCACCCTGCATCTTCACTATATGCACCTTGACATTAATGACAACACTTCTCAACAAAATCCCCCTTATCATTGATGGAAAACATACTTCAACCTGATCAATCTCATTTCAGCTATTCTAGTCTTTCTCCCTCTTTGACATTAATGACAAAGGGTCTTCCACTATCATCTAATCCTTAGACCTTCTTTCAATAAAGGCTCAACACATAGAATATGAAGCATTATAGGAAAATGTGACCCCTTAATTCATGTACACCTCCTTCAAATGTTATTAGATATACAAGATTACTTACCTTCCTTTATGCACCTTGATGCCATAGAGATGAATGTTATCCATCTTCATTTTTTATTTGAGCTTCATAAACATCCAACTCATCTTCATGATTATGTATACCTTATCTACACTACACACCTGCTCTTGAAGATCATGAATTATATGATTATCTCCCCTTTTATCCTTACAACTTATACTCATCACTTGAGTCACTAGGACTATCAAACCATCCTCAACCTCTCATATACCTATTGACTACTTTTTTACCTTAAAAGACTTATGTTAACCTTAGATGTCTCACCATGCTAACTACTAACTTTCAACTTTAGAGATACCAAGCTTCCTTGTAACATATACAACCTAGAATCCTTCTTTAACTACAACCTCATGCTTCTAGAGAAAAAAGAGTGTCTCCATAAATATTAATGGAGTAACTCCTTTTCATAGGGCACTAAAACAACACAAACTCAAGAGATTCCTAGATCTCCATTCTCTCACAAGACTGAATATCCTTCAGGATCCTTTAGGATTGATTAGTCTTTATGGCTTGACCTATTAATCATCCATGTGGATAATAATATGAGATGATAACAAACATTTCTAACTTGAATTCACATCTGAAGTATGATCTATCATAGTAAATAGTCCATTTGGGCATCTATACTAATCATGACTCACCTTTACTATATTTGATTTCGACACATTCATTTTACTTTTATCTTACACTCTAGGGGATTCAAACCTCTTTTTTTGAATTTATGGCCTTATAATTATATTAGGATATAATCTTTAAATATGTCCCAAATTATAACAACTATAGAAAAAGACCTCATACCTAATTCTTTATTGATGATTCCATTCATAATCCCATACATGTTCATTTTTAAAGGGTCTTCTACAATCTCTTGCTCTATGACCAAATTGATTACATGCATAATAGTAACCATGGAATGAATTAGCATACCTCATAACATTAGGCTTTTTAATTGGTATTTTCATGTTGACCTTCTTGTCTTCATTAGCCTTCTCCTTGACTTGACCTTCCTCCTTTTGGTCTTCTATAAAACCAAGAGCTGCCTTATCACTTGTAAACTTATGAATACTCAAAATGCTATCTAGAGCATCATTACTCTTTTCAAACTTCATAAAGGTCTTCAAATTCCTAGATGCTTGATCTAACTTATCTTTCCAAGATTCCATTTTAGTTTCATTCCTATTGCATTATTATTCTTCTTTATGTTTTAAGCTACCAGTGACTATCTCCATATCTGCTTCAATCTGATTGATGATCTTATCATATTCCTTGAATGTGTTACTCAGTCTTTCCTCAAATAAACCAATATAATCTTCATAGTTCTTAACTAATGACTTTAATTTATTATTATTCCTTATTTGTAACTTCAACTCCTTTAAATCACTCATCAATTCTACCTCAATGATAATGTTAGCCTCTTTTTCATCTATTTCTTCATCATCCATAAGGCCTTTCCTTTTTGAGTAACCCTCATTGTCTATTTCTCTATCCATGAATAAGGTTTCATTATTGTCATGTTCATGTTCATTACTAGCATCATCACTATCAGATGTGCTTGTGTCACTTACATCAGAGGATGTTATGGATAATGTTTACATGGGAAATTTTTAGGGTGGTCAATCAAAATTTAGTGTGTGTAAGTTACCATATGGTAACATGGTAAATAACATTTACCATAGTAATACACATATATAGGTTAGTGGTTAGAGTGGTTATATCCATGACTATTATTGGGCTATTTGTTATTATGTCTTCTTATTATTTATGAAGTTTTTATGCTATATGTATGCCTATATAATAGCATGTAATAAAATGAGATTGGTGTGGGTTAGAACTATTATTTGTGTTGAAATAAATCTACAGAGTATTTTTGCTTGTTTTTGTGCATGTGTTAATTTTGAGTTTAGCTCTTTGAGCTCTTAATAGTGGTATTAGATCAGATTAGATATGGGATGGTAAATTGTGAAGGGGTTGCCTATTTGTCAAATACCATTGTAAGATGAATTTTTTTGAGTACGCAAGTTTGGATTAGTCTAGAAAAGTTTTATTTTTGTTATTTTTTAATAAATTCATTGATTTGAGATTAATTTATCTCTACCAAGTCTAATGCCTGTGCTATATTACTCTATTCACCTTCACCAATGAAATCTAAGTGACTTGAATGATCTACAATCATCACTATTCTAAAAAAATTTGTGCAATTGTTTTTTGATTCGATGAGCATGTAGTATAATATCAGTAATATTTGATACAGGACAAAGAGACTTGTATTTACTATATTTCTAAAATATCATAAGCATTAAATTCATTTTTTCCCACATGGTAGGAAATACTGTAAAGGAAAGTCAAAAATATAAATGAATTGATGATTATCTTTACCACATTGTGTCTTTGATTGTTATTACAAGACAAATTCACCAAGTTTAATCGATGTTGAAATATAGAAGGATTATTCTACCAACTATCCATTCAAGGTGTAACTAGATGGCTTCTTCAAGTTATATCATTCCATTCCATAGGATTCAAATCTCTTAGAGTTCTGACATCCTCCGTACTCAGCTTGCTGCCCCTATTCCAGCTGTAGTTTTGAGAACTATTTATGACCATGAAAGTATTGTTCAAGATAGTGATTGTTGCCATCTAGGTCCCTGTCAAAGTCTAGGTTGGTTTTTTATTTTAAATAATATATTATTACTTTATATTGTATTGTATTATAAGTATTATCTACATATTTAGTTAAAACCCATAGTATTCAGGTGGTTTAGTATATAGCTTTGAGTTATTAAATTGATTATTTTTTTATTACATAGTTAAGTCTAGTCATATAGCTAAAAGCTTTGATTAATATATTTATAGTGTGTTTCATTTTTAAAATGAGTCATGTTTATCAGATAGAGGCTATGTCATTAATTGAGTGGTCATTGTTATTTATTCATTATCTCATTATTTATCATAAGGTTTTAAAATGTCTAAATATTTTTAGAGAATTGTTATTTTTAATCAAGTCTTTTATGTCAATGTTTGTAAATATGTCAAAAGAGTCATTATTTCCAGAAAGCCTATGTGTCAGTATTGAAGAGTCAACAGTCTCAAAAGTGTCATATAGAGTCAAAAAAGAAAATTTAAAAAATTACCTCACAGATGAATTTTCACTTGTATGAAATTTCTACATTGTGGGGGGGACTTCCCTTAGAAAAATCATGTAATTGAGATTCTTTAACACCCGTGTTGAGTGATCAACAACTGCTAGAGGAAGGAGGAAAATAGAGGCAGGTGGATCTTCACACCTCTCATTCATCACTAATGATGAGGTTACTAATATTCTATGGTGGAACATTTATGTGGTGTGCATTTACTTTTTATTTTTGTGGTGTGTTTATTTTTTGGAAATATTCACATTGTGGGAGGGGAACATATAACAATGTTTCATTTTCCATTCAGAAGCAAACTAGCTAAAGTCAATGAACACTACCAGTGGTAGTGGCAGTCTTCTTTGCTATGTTTGATTGAGTGGCATGATCGTACATAGTGGCTAAATGTAAGAATTTGATTTCATACAATGTCAAATGTGACATTCAGTGTGTGTTTTCTTTCAGTTCAAGTTTGGTGTGTAGAAGATGTAAATCAAATCTTGATGTTTGAACTCCTAGTAGAAAACATTGTAGAGTGTGTCTCTAGGTTTATTTTAACACTCATATATTTGGAAAGGGTTGGTGGTCAATCTAGAAAACAATATATGCAAAAAAATAGATAAAATTTTACTGGTGTAATAGTCCAATAACTGCCTTCCTTCTTTATGAAGATGATCTACTAGTGGAATGGCAAGTGTGTACTTTTCATAGATTAAATGTGGGATGTGTTCCTTCACATATTTTTGGTCATATGCAAAAGGAAAATCATCCAGTTTTAAGTTTACATGCCTTTTTCTAATCCATATTATGAGGCAAGTCCATGCAGTATGTTACAGTAGGAGTTATATTATACCATATCAACATTAATGGGGTGAATGTTACAAATAATGTTTACATGGGAAATTTTCAAGGTAGTAAATTAGAATTTATTGTGTAAGTTACTATATGGTAACATGGTAAATAACATTTACCACAGTAATATACATATATAGGTTAGTGGTTAGAGTGATTATACCCATGACTACTATTGGGTTATTTGTTACTATGTCTTCCTATTATTTAGGAAGTTGTTCTTCTATTTGTATAGCTATATAATAGCATGTAATAGAATGAGATTGGTGTGAGTAAGAAATATTATTTGTGTTGAAATAAATATATAGATTGTTTTTGTTCATTTTTATGCATGTGTTAATTCTAAGTTTAGCTCTTTGAGCTCTCAACAGATGAGTTATTATATTATTTGGTACAAAAACTTATCTTGTTCTTGAATTAAATTTTCATACCTTCATACTTCCTAAAATATTTCTTATTTTTATTAGGCTTATAGGCCTTCTTATCATCTCCATGATGGTCATCATGTTATCCATCATGCTTAGTATTATCCTTTTTAGGACACTTAGATGCAAAGAAAAAAATATTATCATAGTTGAAAATTTTGGAAGGAAACTTACCATTGTACTTAATACATCCAAACCTCAATTTCCTAGAAAGCATGGCTATCAATTCATCATCCAAAAAATTTAAACATACCTCATCCTTGACCTTCTTGGCTTTTTAATTCTTCTTAGATTTGAATGATTCTTCCTTCTTAAGAGGTCTTCCTTCATTTATTCTCATTCATAGGCAATCAATATGCCATGAAGCCCATCCATTTCTAGTTTTTCCAAATCTTGTATCTCTTCTACTGAAAACACCTTAGAATCAAACTTAAGAGTTAGTGATGTTAATACCTTTTGAACAACTATAGAATCTTTCACTTCTTGTCATATTCCTATAATGACATTAACCATTTCATCAACCCTCAACAAATAAGATACAATGGTTTCATCTTCATTCATCTTTAGACTTTTAAACTATCTATGGTGGGTTTGTAACTTGGCCATCTTCACCTTGGTGGCTACTTCATATATATTCTTCAATTTGTCCCACATCTATTTGGCTGACATACAATGCATTATCTTCACCAAATCTACCTATGATAGGCCACATAGAATGGAATTCCTTTCCTTGGAATTTCTCTCACTTTCCTTCTTCCCTAATACATTAATTGGTGGTGTAGGAGGTGGGGTGTATCCAGCCACAACTAATTTCCATATGTCATGGACCATTGAAATTAGATATGTCCTCATCATGATGCTCCAAAATGAATAATTAGTCCCATTTAATAATTAAACCTTACTAGTAGAGAAACCTCTTTGAACTTGACTACTAGCCATTGTTACTTCTCAGATCTCCTTTAGGTCATTACACCTGCTTCAAAGGACTTCATGTAATAGCAATTATTGGAAACATAATAATTGATAGTGATGGGGGGTGAATCAATCTCTTAAAACTTTATTTTAATTCCTATGAACCATCACATCAAGATATAGATCAAGCAATGCATAAGCAATCAACCATACAAGCATGAAATAAGATTAAACAAGATAACACATCCTATATGTGGTCAAACCTCAAGGGGAATAAAAACCACTAGTCCCTAAAAATATATTATAGTCCTATGATTCAAAATATCAAAATTTAGTAAATCACCAACTCCACATGGAGAACTAAATCCAACTAGTTATGCACCAACCCCACTAGGATTTAATAAGCACCAAGTTGTAAGGAGGAACTAACCTCCTATATTAATCAACACCAACTCAGTCACCTAATTTTTTTTTAACATGCTCAAAAAAAAATTCTCACATAATAGATGATAATCACCTTCTTTAGCTCTTCTCACTATTTTATCCCTCTGAAACTGCCATTTAGGCATCTTCGTTCAACTAGGTCTCTTCAAGATAGATTAGGTCATACGAACTTGACATTCATCTATATCACCATGTTATATATTAATGATAGTTTATATACACCCCTATGATGGTCTACAATACCTACTTCAGCTCTTCAATCTTATTTATCATTCACTTTCATAAAGCATACATACATAGGGTTAAAACTATATTATACTTATACAAGCCTCTCACTCATATACCTCTTGGCTAGACATACACATTTGAACTCTTATATTATCCTAAAAATATGTATTATAACACATTTAATAAATTAATCAATCATTTCAATAGGTCATCCTCAACCTAAAAGACCAAAACCTATTTTAGGCCTTAAGGAGACCTAATTCAATTAGGCCTTCGTTAGTACACATGACCATTTGATCTACTTGGAACACCTTAAAAATCCACATACAAAAGGAAAAATTCATATAAAACTAAAATACATCTCCACTAAGCTCCTTTCAGGTCCATGAAACTTTATAGCTCCAACCACAATTTGAAGCACACCATTAGTATTATTCACAATTAGGCCTATGAATCTATAGAAAGTCTTCCAAACAAAATAGAATCATGTACACAATTTAGTCATAGATTCATGAAAATAAATCACATATAAAAACCTAAAATACCTAGAAAAATTAATTAAGTTAATTATACTTTATCACTCAGGTCATACATCATCAAAAGCACTCTACAACTTGCTCATTTAGAACTTCTAGTTTTCCTTAAAGATAGGTCATGGTGAATCAGACCTCCAACACCTATATATACATATTCAATGACCTATGATATCATTAGACCATTCTAAAATATAAGGATAATATGGTCAAATGTAAAATATTTTTTTTGCATATGAATATCATGACCTTATATATCACTATCTCATCTAACCCAAATGGTCAACTTGTGAGCAAATTTTTCACTATATTCACTAAATTACAAAACTTATACCAAACATGAACATGTATTAAAGGTCCTAAGAAACATATTGATGAATTTGGTTTTATCACTATATCATGATAACACATTCCTAATCACCTTCTCATTGTTGCTTAGCTTTTTAACTATTTTTACCATTAGGCATGTTAGAGATTGTCTATCTTAGATGACCAATTTAGCATAGTTGACAACTAGAACCTATACATAAAACTTAATGAACATGAAACATGAGTCTAAATATTCATCCTACATCTAATCTCATATATTGATTTGGTCAACTCTGACTACTATAATATATATCTAAGAAATTAACACTTTCTTATAGGGTCTACTCACACACTTGATAACTCAATCACACTTGGAGGTGCATGGGATAGTTTAATACAACATAAAATATATTAACTAAGCATACCAATCCATTATGGGAAATTTTAATCAACATCTTCAACATGAGGTCCTTATTAGGGTTCAGAGAGGGTTTAAACCTATTTCTATTCTTAACAATCATTCATAAAGCATACCCCCTTTATCCAAAAACAAATGCCTATAATTTTTATCTAAGACCATTCCCCATTTACCATGAATATATTAGGTTCCCATGTAAATATTTTACAAGTTGATGAACATAATAAAATCCTTCTTGGGTTGGGAACCCTTAATTCTTGCACTTGAGATAACTCAAAGCACATTTTCTTGTCTTAAAATTAAAAATTTGACTTGGAAATTCATGAATACACCTAAGAAAACCTATCACACATATTAAAAATCTCACCTATGCATAATTTCCTTGGAAACTTAACCTCATGCCTCATTAAGCCATGCTCTTATCACCTTGCTTTCTACACCTAAGTCTTCACACCTCATTAGGCCTTGAACTAACCTTTAAGCCCATTTCCATGTACTTTACACCTCACTCACATACTCAATAAACCTACCCCATGCTAAAACATATCCATACATCCTTAATATGCCTTGATAATAGCTCATGATAACTCATTAGGTTAGGTAAGGTCTAGAAGTTGTTTAGGTGTAGAACTGGTCTAAAGATCCTACCACTGTAAGCTCACCTTGAAACTCCCATGAGTGATCTAATGCCTCATATACATTATCAAGAAACCTCAAACAATCACTCATTCCCATATGTATCCATATTACCAAGTGACCATACTCATACCCTCTCACAAAGACTTTACGTTCCATGATTAGTGCCATTACTAGGCTTCTTAAGCACTTGAAACTAAAAAACTAACTTTGAAACACTTATAAAGGTCCTAACACTATAATATCACCCTAATACTCTCATGAGTGCTCTGATTCCTCATATACATGATCACATAACCTCATACAATTAGTCATGCCTCTATGTATCCATCTTACCAAGTCACCATACTCATACCCTCTCATAAAGACTTTACATGCCATGATTAGTCTCATTAATAATCTTCTTAAGCACTTAAAACTTTAAATATGACCTTGAAACACTTATAAAAGTATCTACATTTTACTTACATGATCACACAATGCCAAAAAAACTCTCACAAGCTTGTGCTTATTTACTTCACCAAACTTCACTATGCACACCTTCTTATAAGGTCTAGACTAAGCTTATAAGAGACCTTGTGCTCAAATAATTATTACTCAAACATGCTTTCCTCAATGATATCAAACAAAAAAAAATCTTTATACAACATTCTCACATGACTACAATAATATCTTTCTAATCAACATGCTCTCATGACCTCATGCAGACCTAAAACAAAGGAGATCATAAACATGAACTACATTAATGTAAATAAATCACCAATAGAATCACCTAAACCAATAATAATTAAATTATCTATATAAGTAACTAAATTAAATAAATTATCCATATGGGAAGGAATTCTATATTTAATGCAAGGAATAGAAATTATATTAATGCAAGTCATTCCTTTTGATGAAAAGACACATCGCTTTGGAAAGGAGACACATCATTTGATGCAAAGTTATGAAAGGTATTTATAAGAATAATTTGGTGAAGGAAAACAATATATATTCATATTTGACATTCATTCCTTTATTTGAAGTTTAAGCAACAGTTTCTTCTTTTATAATTGAGGATGAAACCCCATATTTATTATATATAAGGATGAAACTCCTTTATATCAACCCCTCAATGATGAAACCCTTTGAGATTTATCTATTAAAAAAATTATAACCATACATACACATTGCACTTTTGATCATTCTATAACATTATTTGTTATATAATTTTTTTATCTTGCTAATAAGAACATAATTCTATATTTCTTAAATATTATTAGTTTTAAATTTAAAAAGGATTTTTCTGAAATCTACATTAACACACATTATTCTGATTAGGAATATTAAATTGTAATTAGATCTTTTCATCCTACCATCTTGAAGTTTTTGATGAGCTTTATGCATTCAAATCATAAGGTCAATATAAACAACATAAATGATGTATAATTTGACCGGTGGGCCCAAGGTCAAATTCAAGTATATATGTTGATGTCATAATTAGTTCAACAAATGTAACAATTGAATAACTTGCTAACTCATAATTATAATGGTTAGGGAAGATCATCACAAGCACAATAGGGTTATACATTTAATAATATTCATGAAATACTCATATCAAGGACTTATGTACACCCAACCATGCCCACATTCCTTCAACAAGAGTAACCAATATAGGAAGAAGATGAGGCCAAGTTAATTTTCAATGATATTAATTCATGACATAATAAATATTTGAATATTTATCCTATGATAAGGGATGAATTGACATTAATATATATTTTTTTGTTTATAAGGGAAATATATACCATAGGAAGATGAATGGAAACCAAATTTGGTCAAACAAGTCATCATGGAGCAGCTACCAAAGGATAATAAAATTTGGATGGTTGATAATGATTTAGGCAACAACCTTGAGTTGAAGGAGTATTCAATGAAAGTAAACTATTCAATGTTGAAAAACATCCCAATAGCATCACTTAAAATATTCTCTAATCTTGAGTTGGAAGTGATGGTTCTTGAACTTGAATAACCAAACAAACATTAGAATCATCTTATGAAAACCATAAATTCATCATATTATGGCAATGAAAATAGGTATGAATATTTTATCAAATATGAACAATTGATTGGTCTCTATATTAGCACAAAGAAAACATTTTTCTTCATGGACATTGGTGGTGAGTCATTAATGGATAGTGTAAGGGTATATTTGGTGATAAATGATCTTGAACAGGGCATTAATAGCCTAAGAAATGATCAATTTTGAATACGTAAAGGTCTCAGGATCCTTATTCTTAGTTGAGAGCTCATTAATAATTATAACAATGTTTATAATGGAAGAAGGCTATGGGATCTAGGAAAGAACAATTTTAATAAACCTTTAAAAGAGAGAACTAATAATAATGCAATCAATTTTATAAGGATGGGAAAAGAAACATCTAATATTGGAGTAGATTATAGTTTGTTGTGGAGTGTACTATCATGTTTGAAATTTCTTGAGGATAAGGAATCTAAAAACAAGAGGTCTATAATATCCCAAAATACAAAGAAAACCATAAAAATGAACTCCATTAATGTAAATAAATCACCAATAGAATTACCTAAACCAATAGTAGTTAAATTAACTACAACAACTAAATTAAATAAATTATCCATATGAGAAGGAGTGCCAAATTTAATGTAAGGAATAGACTTTATATTAATTTAAGTCATCCCATTTGATGAAAAGACACATTGATTTGGAAAGGAGATACATCATTTGATGGAAAGCTATGAAGGGTATTTATAAGAACTTGGTGAAGGAAAAGGATATATATTCAAATTTGACATTAAATACCTTATTTGAACTTTAGGTAGTAGCATCTTATTTTATAATTGAGGATGAAACCCCTTGATATCAACCCATCAAGGATGAAACCCTTTGAGAGTTATCTATTAGAATATTTACAACCAGAATTCTGCATTCCACACATAATTATTATACAACATTATTTGTTATATAAATTTATTATCTTGTTAATAAGAACATAATTCTATATTTATTGAATATTATTATTTCAAACCTTTAAAAATAATTCCAAGAAATCCAAATTAATGTATAATATTTTGAATAGGAAATATTAAAACTAGGCTTGTCAAGAGACCTTGTACTCAAACATGCTAACCTAAATGATATCAAACAAGAAAAATATTAAAAAAAACATTATCACACCAATACAATAATCTCTTTATGATAAACACGCTCTCATGACCTCATACAGACCTAGAGCCTCATAACCATGCTTCAATGGTCACTTGAACATCATACCTCTTTGTGGCAACACTAAAAATTTCAAGTTGATCTAAACCTTAACATCAACCAATAGAAGAAACATTAATTGCCTTCAAATTCTCTCTTGCCTTAAAATTATCCCTTGTCATATGGATTCCTTGTCATATCAAGAACATAATCTCATAATTTAAAGACCATTCACCATGTATCTACACCAGATGCACCTTAACATCAATGACACCAACCTTGACATCAATGAAAACACTTCTCAACATTCTAATCGACTACTTTACGCATGATTATGAATAGTTTATTTTTACTTGACTTATCCTAATAATTAACTTGAAGATGATAGTTTTATGAATGAGACAATGAAATTCCATACCTATAACACAATTTAATCATATATGAAGAATAAAACTTAAAAGTATTTACTATAACAATCTTTTGTGGGATTCCATATCCTACTAATATTTTTTCTTTAATGAAGTTACTAATTACTTCTAAAGTATCTTGATTAATAGGAATCACCTATACCCACTTAATGAAGTAATTCATTTCTATGAGAATGTGAGTGTGATCTAAAATTGAACAAGGGTTCAATGTTCCAACAAAATCTAGTCCCCATTACTAAAAAGGTTCTTCAACTATCACCAGTTGAAGAGAAAGTGCTAGTAATCTAGGTTTGGCTATAAATTACTAAAATGCTTCACACTTTCTCACCCATTCATATGAATATTTGAAAATAGTTTTCTAATATTAATGATATCTCAAAATTTTATAGGTTTTTACCATAGAAAAAAAGTGTCCTCCATAGGTTTGATCATGAAAAATTTATAATATATTTTTCTACTATTTTTTCATCAACACAGCTTAAGAAGAATCCATCAATGATTTTCTTAAAAATAGTGCAATCCCATATGACATATTTATTAGCATATATCTTGACCATTGTGTATTTTTTAGCATGTCAGTGTGAAGGACATTCTCCTTATGCTAGGTAGAAATCAATGTGATAAAACCATTCATTAGTATAATTAATAAAAAATAGCATAGGAAGTTCCTTGTTATCTTTCTCATATGAAACTATAGAATACCCTAATTGAATATTTCCATGTTCTTCCATGAGTTGACATAGTCCTTTTCCTCAAACTAGTTTTGTATGTTTTACTTATAGATAATAATTCTGATTTTTGGTTATCCAATTCCATCATTTAGAACTGGGTTGCTATTGGGTCAAAATGGATTTGATTATTATACTTAGTACCATTACCATAGAATGAGAATGCAATATGTAATACCTAAATTATTTGATTGCTTTCATTACTGTATAGGTATGATTTTTCTCAAGAAAATATTTAAAATCGTAATCCTTGAGATTACAACTCATGAAGGCAATTGGGGACTTAGTATATTTATTTTTTCTTGAATAAATATTGTTGAGAGTATATGAACTAAAGTGTAGCAATAAATAATTAATTTTTTCTTAAAATCAAGACAAACCAATGTTGGTGCACGAGAAATAACAACCTTTATCCATTCAAATGCATCTTTTCTTTCATTTTCCACTTGAAAGATGGGTTCTATTTCATCATATCTATAATATGTTATGTGAGATCAACAAAATCAATAATGAACCTCCTCAAAAAGTTTACTTTCCAAAAGAAGGAATGCACTCCTACTTTACTTGTAGGTAGGGAACGTTTTTGAATCACCTGAACCCTTTTTGGATCAATCCTTATTCCTTATTTCTAAATGATATGACCTAGGAGTTTACCTTAAATCACTCCAGAGATATATTTATTAGGGTTGAGATAAATTCCATGTAAATGAAACTTTTCAAAAACTCTCTCCAAATGTGCATATTGATCTTCTCACTTTTTTGAGAATACCATTAGGTCATTGACATACATTACAATGATTTTGTTCTTCAATTATTTGAATGCCAAATCCATCACACTCTAAAAGGTAACTCCTAATTTAATCAATTTTAATGACATCCATCTATATGAAATTTTTTCCCAAGGTAGTGTGAAATCTATTTTGTGTTGGTCTTCCTAATTAAATTTTGTTTGGTTGTACCTTGAAAAAACTTCAAGCATTGAAAACATCTCAGTAGTAGTTATTTCTTAGATAATTTCATCCATGACTATATTAGGTAATTGTCTTTGATGGGTGCTTGATTGAGGTTTCTTAAATTGACACAAATTTTGATCATGCCATTCTTCTTATAGATGGGTACTATGTTAGCTACCCAAGTCTAATAGTGGATAGAAAAGATAATGCGAGCATCTAGTATCTTTTGCACTTTGGAAAGAATCATTCCTATGATTTTAGGATTATATTTCCTTAGTTTTTGTCTGAAATGTTTTACATCAGGATTTAGAGGAATCATAGGTTGTATTTATTTGGGGAAGAAAGACTTAATTTCTATGTATGAATACATGAGTATATCTATATATTTATGGAGATAAATAACAAACTTCCTTTTTTATTCTAAAAAGTAACATTTTATGATATTGATGAACCTAAGATGTTCTTCTAAGATAATGTTTATTTTTTGGTAGTCAGCATAATCAATACTTCTTTCTTGCATTTTACTCTTTTCAAATCTATCATGTTTATCAAAGAATTCTTATAAGGAGACCAGGCCTTTAGGAATTTTATTTCCTTTAAACTTGATAACACCTTATTCATCATATTCATCAGTGATTCCCTATTTTGATGTATGAACTAAATATTCCCTTTATGAATAATCGCTACCATTAAAATATAAATTTATAAAGATATCTACTTTTTCAAGGAATGAAATAATATACGAATCATCATTGAAAACTTTCCAATTGTTTTCATTGTTTAGGACACTTGACGTATATCGTATATTTTTATATATCGACATCTATTTGAGGAATTATCAAATAATTTAATATTGTTAAAATGTTAGCTTTAGATTTATGTTTACAAGGAATTATATTGATAGATAAAGCATTAAAGACTTTTATATTATACAAAAATGTATTCCTATATTGTACTAGACTATCATTCTTTACTTGGTATTGACCTTTTACCTATTTTTAAATGACCTTAGAATCACCTAATTATTTCAAATTCATGATTCCCATCTCTTTTACTCCCTGAAGTCCCTACAAAAGTGCTTCAGATTTGGTTGGGTTGTTGGTAAAATAAAACTACAACTTGTAAGAAAAAGGAAAAATTTATTAGATGGAGATATCAAGATCACTCCCACACCTAAACCTATTGATGAAAAAAAACCATCAAAATCCATTATCAAAATATCATTTGGATTTAATTTCATGATTTATGTTAATTCTAAATCTTTATCTATCATCAGAAGATAATTACTAATTCCTACATCTTCATACAAAATATCCACCATCGTATTATCAGATTATTACACTGTATACTTTGTTCTTAATTCATGTTCTAGTCATTTTTTGACTTCTTTGACTATAATCATAACATGTGATAAATAAAATTGTATTTTTCCTCTCAATTCTTTAAAAAAAATTCTACCCAAAAAAATGTCATAATCTGTTAGAATATATGTGACCTAAATATTGATTTTAATTTATTTTTTGGGAAAAGATGCCAAATCCACTTATGGGTCTTTAATATGTCCACTGAGTGGAATTTATTTTGACTCCAAGGAATAAGAATGACCAAAGCTTTTAGTATAAGATAGTCCAAGATAATGAGAAATTTTGGTAGGCACGACATTATTTGAGGCTCTTATGTTAATGATACAATTACTAACTTTGCATCCCTTGATAAATTAGGAAATGTATAATGGGTAAAATTTATTAGATTTGGAAGTGGCTGCAAAAATTTAGTTGACTTAATTAGAATTAACAATGTTAGTTAAGATTTCTTTAAAATTGGTTTTTCTAGCATTGGGATTTTTGCCTTTAATTAGATCAACTAACCTATCCAACTGATCTAGGTATGCTCTCAAGTACTTAGCTTATGAAATCTAAATTTTGATTTTGTTAACATGATTAATTATTTTGAAATTATGTAATTAGATAGAAGTTTTAATAGGTTGAGAAGAATTGACATTAGATGATCTACCTATTATTGGTTTCTTTCCTTTTATTTGTACTAGTGGTGTAGTTCCTCATGGGAGGATAATCTTTGGAGTTTCCTCATCTGAGTCACTCGATTTATTTTTTTGATTTTGAGCTCTAGTGAAAACTATGAAGGATCGAATATTCATATCCCCAACAATTTATTCATAGTCATATTTTTCTGAATTGTATTGTAGAACTTGTTTATGGAGTTGATAGTAGGTTCTTTAATTTCACATTATTTGTTAGGGTGTGGAGCTAAAAGCTTCACCAAGGAGCAGACTTTAACAGTTCAGGTCTACACAGGCATCGGCGTCGGTCAGGAGCGACCGAAGTTGGTCAAGTGCAATTGCAGAGGCACCGATGTCGGCAGTAGGTCGGCCGACGGCGGTCACAGGCAAGCAGCAGGAACTGACGTCGGTTACCTGTGCATCCAGAAAGTGATTTCTGTGGATAGAAGCGAGTGTTTGCATGATGAGTTTGAGTTGTAGTCTCAAGCTCGCGTCTCTATTATTAGCAATACTATTTTTAGAGCCCTTGTTCAAGTGGCTTAACTGTTTGTTGGAAGTACATGCTCAAGTCTCCTAATTCTATATGTAGAATTAGATCTTCCTAGCTTATTGTAGTTGTAGTGGATTATTGTAGTAATTCATTGTGTGTGAAGAACAGTACAGAATTGAATCAATCCAGGCTTGTTGGAGTTGATTGTTCTTGAGAGAGAGAGCTCTTGAGGAATAGAGATCTAGTGAGAGATCTATACATCTAGGAGAGGTGTGGAAGAAAGAAGTTTCTTCAATTGTATTCTTTTTGTAAAGATTTTGTTAATACAAGTTTTCAGGGTGGTTTCTTGTATCTCTTGTTCTTGCTGTTTATCATTCTAGTTACTTGTCTATCTGATTTATTTCCGCGTTTATTGCTTTCACAAGTGTAATCTATTGTTGGTTGATCCCCAACAAGTGGTATCAGAGCCTTGGTTGCAGGTTCAGAGCTTGATATCCATCAAGTGGTATCAGAGCTCAGGTTCACTAACAGGTGGTTTAGATCTGTATAGTGTGTATTGATTACAGGTTCTCACAGGGATTTCTGTTTGAGTGGGAGAAGCAATGGCAGATGAAAGTAAACTGAGAATGGAAAAGTTCAATGGAAAAAATTACCAACATTAGAGAATGCAGATAGAGGATTATCTATATCAGAAAGATCTCTACTTACCGTTAGGTGGGGTTGCGAAGAAGCCCAAAGACATGGAGGATGAAGAATGGGAAGTTCTTGACAGAAAGGCTCTGGGGTCTATAAGACTGAGTCTAGCATCCACTGTGATATCCAATTTATCACAGGCAAAGTCTACGGTAGAGTTGATGACTACGTTAGCAAATTTGTATGAAAAACCCTCAGCTTTTAATAAGGTATATCTTATGAAGCAGTTATTTAATTTGCATATGCAAGAGGGTGGATCTGTTTCTACTCATCTGAATGATTTCAATGGAATTGTGAATCAATTAAGTTCAGGGAATATAGTGTTTGATGATGAAATAAAAGCTCTTTTAATATTATGTTCTTTGCCTGAAAGCTGGCATGAATTAGTAATGGCAGTAAGTAATACTGCTTCTACATCAAATATTTTGAAAGTAGAGGATGTTGTTAGTGTTATCTTGAATGAGGAAATTCATAGGAAAAGCACAGAAGAGACATCTGGGAACGCTTTAAGTTTTGAGAGCAGGGGAAGGCAGAAAGAGAAGAGCAAGAAAGGTAGATCAAGATCCAAATCTAAGGGGAAAGGCAGATCTAAATCCAGAAATGGCAGAAGGCCACAGTGCTGGAATTGCGAAAAGATGGGGCACATAAGCAGAGATTGTTGGTCAAAGTCTAAGGAGGACAATCAGCACGAAGGAAAGGAAGAAGCCAAGGTTGCAGGTATTGCACAAGATGCTTTAATTTTCTCTCTGCATAATAATATAGAATCTTGGGTGTTAGATTCTGGTGCATCTTTTCATGCTACCCCTAACAGGAAATATTTCAGTGACTATATCCATGGAGATTTTGGAATAGTGTATCTAGGGGATGATGAGCCCTGTAAAATAATTGGCAAAGGTAAAGTGCAGCTAAAGATGTAGAATAACAACACATGGGTGTTGAGAGATGTGATGCATGTTCCTAGCTTAAAGAGAAATTTGATTTTTGCAGGAAAGTTAGGGGATGAGGGTTGTACAGTAACTCTCACAGCAGAATCTTGGAAGGTGACCAAGGGTGCACTTGTTATGGCCAGAGGTAAGAGAGAAGGTACTCTCTATTTGTGTAATTGTGTTACTAACAAATCTCCTTCTGTATTATCTACTTCAGATGTGGATGCTAAATTGTGGCACTCAAGGCTTGGCCACATGAGTGAGAAGGGGATGTCAATTCTTAAATCCAAAGGTATGCTTTCAAATTTAAAAGACATAGATCTAGAGTTTTGTGAGCACTGTGTATTTGGAAAACAGAAAAGGGTTAGTTTTCTCAAGACTGGGTCTACTAAGAAGAGGCACAAGTTGGAGCTTGTTCACACAGACGTGTGGGGACCGACTCAGGTTGCTTCCATTGGAGGATCACAGTACTATGTATCTTTCATAGATGATGCTACAAGGAAGGTATACATCTATTGTATTAGAAGAAAATCTGATGTATTTGAGACTTTTAAGATCTGGAAAGCTATGGTTGAAAATGAAACAGGTAAAAGACTGAAGTGCCTGAGATCTGACAATGGTGGTGAGTTTTGCAGTTATAAGTTTAGAGATTATTGTTACATGCATGGAATCCGTAGGCAAAGGACAGTTCCAAGGACACCTCAGCAGAATGGAATTGCTGAAAGGATGAACAGGACAATAATGGAGCATGCAAGATGTATGAGATTGCATGCTGGTTTGCCCTTACAATTTTGGGCACAAGCTGTTGACACTGCAGTATACCTGATTAACAGAGAACCCTCTACAGCTCTGGATGGTGGTATTCCAGAAGAGGCATGGACATGTAAAAAGGTTGATCTCTCATATCTCAAAGTTTTTGGTTGTGAAGCCTTTGTGCACATAGATAAAGAAAATAGAAAGAAGCTTGATGCTAAGTCTATGAGGTGCATGTTTATTGGCTATGGCTAAGATGATTTTGGTTACAGATTGTGGAATCTAGAAACTAACAAGGTAATCAGGAGCCGTGATGTTGTTTTCAATGAAAGGGTGATGTATTGTGATCAGCTAAGAAAGCTGAATCAATCTGATCAGAGCAATGGTGAATTGGATGAGGTGAAAGTCCAAGATGAGCTCGCGGGAAAAAGAAATAATCACTTATAGGAACACACAGAGACCAACGTCAGCAGGTTAGGAACTGGCATCGGCAGTACAGAAACTGGCATCGGTAGTACAGAGACTGACGTCGACAGGATAGACACTGAGGTCGGTCAGGCAGAATTGACGTCGGCCAGTAACAGGTCTGGAGGTGACTGAGGTCGGTCACTGTCAGAGAATTTGGGTGGACAACGTGTTGTGGACGAGTCTCAAACACCCATTAGGAGGTCAGAAAGGGTGAGTAAGCCTCCAATTAGATATTCTCCTTCTTTATTTTATTTATTGCTAACTAATGGTGGAGAACCAAAGAGTTTTGAAGAAGCAATACAGGTGGAGTCCAAGAGTCAGTGGGAGCGTGGCATGGTTGAGGAGTTGGAGTCCTTAAGAGAGAACCAAACATGAGATTTGGTTGAATTGCCAGCTGGTAAGAGAACACTCAAGAACAGATAGACCTACAGGTTGAAAGAAGGTGAGAATGGACAGATGAGATATAAGGCCAAATTGGTGGTAAAAGGATTTGCACAAAAGCCAGGTATTGACTTTGGTGAGATCTTTTCTCCTGTTGTTAAGATGACTTCTATAAGGGTTGTATTGTCTTTGGTTGCTTTTGAAGATTTGCATCTTGAGCAGCTAGATGTTAAGACAACATTTCTTCATGGAGATTTGGATGAGGAAATATATATGGAACAGCCAGAAGGATTTGAGGTCAAAGGAAAGGAGAAGTTAGTGTGTAGATTGAAGAAAAGCTTGTATGGCCTCAAGCAAGCTCCTAGGCAATGGTATTTAAAATTTGACAGGTTTATGACTGAGCATGGCTACAGTAGGTGTCAATCAGACCATTGTGTATATTTCAAGAGATTTGATAATGGTAGATATATTATTCTATTGTTGTATGTAGATGATATGCTGGTTGCAGGATCACACATGCAGGATATCTCTGAGCTTAAGGTGAAATTAGCTCAAACATTTGCTATGAAGGATTTGGGAGCAGCAAAGAAAATCCTTGGCATGAGCATCAAGAGAGACAGGAAAAATCACAGGTTGATATTGTCTCAAGAAGATTATGTGGACAAGGTGTTGAAACGGTTCAATATGCAGGATGCTAAACCGGTAAGCACACCTTTGGCTGGACATTTTAAGTTGAGTAAAGAACAATGTCCTAATTCATATGATGAGGTAGAGTACATGAGTAAGGTTCCATATTCTTCCGCAGTAGGGAGTTTGATGTATGTAATGGTGTGTACTAGACCGGATATTGCCCAAGCAGTGGGAGTGGTAAGTAAGTATATGGCCAATCCAGGAAAGGAACATTGGAAAGTAGTTCAGTGGATCCTTAGATATCTGAGAGGAACCAGCAATAGGCACTTGTGCTATGGAGGTTCAGATACTTCTCTACATGGTTATGTAGATTCAGATATGGTAGGTGATTTGGATAGCAGGAGGAGCACTACAGGTTATGTTTTTACTGTAGGTGGAATGGTGATTAGCTGGATATCTAAGTTGCAGAAGGTTGTTGCCTTATCAACTACAGAAGCAGAGTATATTGCAGCCATAGAGGCTAGCAAAGAGATGATATGGATGACACGGTTCATGGATGAGCTTGGTAGGGAGCATGAGAGTTGCAGATTGTACAGTGACAGTTAGAGTGCAATCCATTTGGCTAAGAATTCAGCCTTTCATTCAAGAACAAAGCACATATAGCTAAAGTATCACTTCATATGATAGGTATTGGAAGATGGTGAGTTGAAGCTGGAGAAGATCCATACAGATAGGAATCCTGCTGATATGTTAACCAAGCCGGTTACAAAGGAGAAGTTGAATCTTCATTCAGCTTCTATTGGTCTTCATGATTGAGCTAAAGATGGATGAGCTAGAAGATGTTGCTGTACAGGTACTGGTGCAGCTATTTATCTCCAAGTGGGAGATTGTTAGGGTGTGGAGCTAAAAGCTTCACCAAGGAGCAGACTTTAACAATTCGGGTCTACACAGGCACCGGAGTCGGTCAGGAGCGACCGACGTCAGTCAAGTGCAGTTGCAGAGGTGCCGACATCGGTAGTAGGTCAGCCAACGGTGGTCACAGGCAAGCAGCAGGAACCGACGTCAGTTACCTGTGCGTCCAAAAAGTGATTTTCGTGGACAGAAGCGAGTGTTTGCATGATGAGTTTGAGTTGTAGTCTCAAGCTCGTGTCTCTATTATTAGCAATACTATTTTTAGAGCCCTTGTTCAAGTGGCTTAACTGTTTGTTGGAAGTACATGCTCAAGTCTCCTAATTCTATATGTAGAATTAGATCTTCCTAGCTTATTGTAGTTGTAGTGGATTATTGTAGTAATTCATTGTGTGTGAAGAACAATATAGAATTGAATCAATTCAGGCTTGTTGGAGTTGATTATTCTTGAGAGAGAGAGCTCTTGAGGAATAGAGATCTAGTGAGAGATCTATACATCTAGGAGAGGTGTGGAAGAAAGAAGTTTCTTCAATTGTATTCCTTTTGTAAAGAGTTTGTTAATACGAGTTTTCAGGGTGGTTTCTTGTATCTCTTGTTCTTGTTGTTTATCATTCTAGTTACTTGTCTATCTGATTTATTTCCGCGTTTATTGCTTTCACAAGTGTAATCTATTGTTGGTTGATCCCCAACATTATTGAAGGCCTATATTTTATAATTCATTTTATTCTTCAACCTATTTGTATCCAAATATCTAATTAGTTTCCAAGATTTCATTCACAAGTGCATTAGTGTTTTTTTGAGGAGGGGCCTCAAGTGTAAGTTTTAGCTAAGGATATTTTAATATCTTGGTACAAAATAGTAGTTCCTCCTTCAAATATCTTGGTACAAAATAGTAATGGTATTATGAGGTATTTACTTTTTTAGGGCTGTTATATCATTAGCCATCTCATGTAAAAGTTTTTATATTGAATATTGTCCCAAACTCTGAATTTTATTCTTTGAAGGTTCATTTTTCAAATTTATAGACATTATCATGTCATCTTTGACATCAATAGCCAATTTTTGGGCTACTTTCAAGCTTGATACCCTAGCTCTCCTCAATTTATAGATTACTATATCCAATTGAGAGTTGATAAAAAAACTTTTTTGTAATTTTCATTTGTGTAAGCTGAGTGAGTAAAGCATAGGCATGTTCAACTAGTTTAAATTTGTTTTCAAATTTAGTCTTTATAGTATTCCTATTAGTAACAGATCTTGGATTCAGGTGGTAAAACCAATATATATATCCCCATCATCAAGAATTTTGATTAAAAAATTGATGGAAATATCTTTATGCTTGATGACTAAAATACCACATGTAATATTGAAGGCTTAAAGGTGTTCGTCTAGATGTTGTTTTCCATATGCATAAAATTTTGGAAAGTTTTTTCTTGACCCTTATGGTAGATCATATAATTATCCTAGAGCCAATGAATAAATCAAATTTCCCCATGATAATTCCATGTTTTGAAAGAATGCTTATAAGGGAATAACAATTCTTGATAGGATAAGATCTTGACTCATTAAAGTCCCTCCTTCATGTTTTTTTTAGAGGTCGAGGGAAGACTAGTTGTTCTTTTAACCTTTGTTTGATGTTAAGGGCTCAATTTAAAACTTGAATATTATTTTAATTTATAAAAAGGGTCAAAATCATGTTTTTAATTACTATCTCTATTAAATCTATTTTCTTCCAATCTAGAAGAAAGTTATTAGTGTTTAGGTGTAGGTTGAAGTTAAAGAGTTCTCTGAGATAGACTTATTTTTTGTAATATTTATAAAATAGTTACCTATACTCTTTGTGCTAAAATGACTCCATATTATTCTTATTCTAATACTCCAATGGATCTATGAAAATGTGTTGAGCTAATCTCATTATCCAAAGTAAATGTTCTCAAATTTGATGAAATATCTTAATGAGTTTGAGTTATCCTGTCAATATTAGGTTGAAGAAATGGGGCTTTCATTTCCTAAATTTTCATGAGACGAATCTTCTTTTATGTGTTTATTCCTTATAACTATACAATAAATTTTCATAGCTTGTCTCTTAGCTTGATTTTTTGAGTTTATTTCAAAATTTATCTAGGTAATGGTAGCATGTGTTTCTTCTATATCTAGTTCTTCTCTAATGGAATCAAACTAAGCATTACTTATTCTAATATCAAAGGAAAATGATCGAAGACTTGAGGCTAAAAATTCTAAATCTTCATCCCAATTCAAACTAGGTTGATGATCAGGATTGTGGGAGTCTAACATGGTCATGTGATAATTCACTAATTATGAACACCTTGATGATTTATATAGGTTATTCTACATTCTTTAATATTTTATATTATTTATGCATGATCAATTTATTGTTTCAAATTCACTATCACAATTTGGAATTGGATTACACAAATTCTATAAGAGTCCTATAAAATTTCTCTAATATATTACACAATATGACTTTTGATTAATTGTTCGTAGTCTAGGTCAAGTTGGTGAAGTGGTTCTTGAGATGATGTTAGATTCGTGGGGACAAAAATGATAATGTGGGTAGCATGAAAATTGGAAAATTGTTCTCTATGTTGGGTTATAAAAATTATTGGCATGAAAATTTGTTAGGGGATAGGTCATTGAATTCACATCAACAAAATAGGGAAAAAAATACCTCTCCTCTTATAAGGTGGAGCCACCTTTATTGAAAACCCAAAATTTTATAGAAAATAAAATATTTACAAGAAAGACTTGAAAATTATGTGGGGGGGGGGGGGGGGGGGGGGGGGGGGGGGGGTTGGGGGCGGTGGGGTGGTGTATTAATTTTAACTTGAAAGTATGAGAAAGAGTTTCTAGAAAGCAATATATAGAGAGAGAAAGGAAATGAAAATAATTTTCTTAGACAACATATTTATCGAGTTAAACATTAAATCTCAATGAATACATTAGAGGGAAAAATAATATTGAGGAGGAAATATCACTCATTTAATGAGTAGGAAAGACATATTCGTATTCTTAAGAATGAAAAACATACATCAAAAAAGTACTTGACCTAGATAACAAAGATTAGTAATTTGTTATATTTTCTAATAGAAATAAAAAATATATCATTTCTATTCCCACAGAGACTTCTTAATATATATTAAATATAAATAACAATTATAAATGAAATTTTCAACCTAATTTATTGGTCTTAATAGTTTAGAAGTGATGTCAATAGAAATAAAAATTGATTACCATTGAATTAAGTGAAAAAGACATAATCCCAAGGAGTTGCCAATACGAAATTCAAAAACACCTCTTAGTATTGATCTTCTTAAACTAGAATATTCTATATTTATTTATAAAGCTTTACTAAAATTCATCTATTTTTAACATGATTATGAGAGACTAACTTGTATTTATAGGATAAAATAGAAGGCTATGGTGCAAAACCATCTAGTTTTCCTTTTTACAGAGTTACAAAAACACCAATGAGAAATTACAACTTAAAATGGTGAAAAAATGCTTTTAGCATTTAAAACCACTTGAGAAAAACATTTGGAGTTTTTACACTACTTACAAAAGCACATTATCAATTTTCACAACTTAAAAATGCAAGTTGGAAAAATTACAAAAGATAATTTGAAAAATGACAACATACATCAGCAAGGGGAAATAGAGTGCAATAATATAAGTTAGAAACATGAGAATAAAACATTGGAACATTGAGAAAAACCTTCGATCTTCCTAATGCTTCATTAACAACTCTTTCCCTTTAATAAAATTGTCAAATCTTTGGAGAAAATCCCTTATCAAATCTTTATCTAGTCCATCTATATACCTGTAAGTTATATCTATTGAGTAATCTAATTCTCTCTTTTCTTGAAGCTTATTTTGGAGACTGTTTATCTTGATGTTAAGGTTATCAATATCTAATTGGTATTTATCTAACTAGTGAATTTTATCATATCCAAATGCAAATATGAGATTGAAATTTTCCTATATTTTCTCTCTAAATTATCCAATCACATTTTTAATTGAAATTAGACTCCCATCTTGATCTTTGTCATTGACAAAAGGGAACTTAAAACTTTTGACCTCAGTATCAATCTCTATCATCACGTCACTTCCAAGTGACTTTACACTGTTTAATTTTTGAAGGCATTCTTGAAGCAATTGGATCCTAAATTTTTTAGCCTAGATAAATTCAATTTGATAGATGACTTATTCCTTATTGATGACTCCTTTTTTAATAACGTCAATAGAGGAAAATTTTGAAAATTCAATTAACTTGGGAACAAACTCTTCCCAATTCTATTTTTCTTCTACACATCCACTTTATTTTTTTGTTATTTATTAACATTGTGAGTAGATTATAGAGACCATTATTACCAAAATAAGAATTGTTGAGGTTTCTTGATCAATAATATTTTCAATCTAATATTTCATTACATTACCCATTTGTCCTACCTCTTTTAATTTCTCCAATGTATTAGAATGAAGACTTGATGAAGCAATGATTGGTTTAATTGGTCCAATTAATCTCTATATCATTGAATTCAATTGTTATACTTTTTCCTTTAACTCATCTTTCATTTCTTTATCCTTATCAATTTTCTTAAAAATGGTACAAATCACCAACTGTATGTCTCCCTTCATTCCTTATTTGGTAGACTTTTCAAAATGAACCCATGATACTTGATAGTTTTCAATTTTAATTTATGATTTATCCTTTTTGACTATAGGTATTTACACTTCTTTACAATTCTTTCCTTTTTTATCTATCACCATTCATTAAACTATTCTCACTTTCACTTATATTTTCAAAAAATGGATTGTTAAAGTCCCAAAGTCTATCTCCTTAGGTTAAAAAACTTTTCCTATTTTCTTTACCATCATGGACACCCAATCTAAATTTTTCATGATCAAATAAGGAGGCAGGACGAGGAATGAGACTAGTGGGAAAAGTATAGCTATAGTGTGTTGGTTCTTAGTTATACACCTCATACACTCATCATTGTACACTTGAATAAAATGACAAACTAAGATGAAAAATCTTCTAGTATATCATTGTAGCCAGGAAAGGGTTTGGCATCAAGACTGGACCAAATGTAGAAAATGACTAAGAGGTACCTGAAAAGGGTAAATTCAACTCCCTACTACTTCTAGATTTACCTGAACCAAGGTAAGAGGACTATGGGGTAACTTTATCGCATGGAGATATTTTTTAATTCAACCTCCATAGGGATTTTTAGCATAGAGATGACTCAAATATGACTAGGACACAACCAAAATCATTCACTCCACCAAGGAAAGGTTATCACATAGAATGAACTAATACACTATGTCATATACAAGCTACTGAGGATAGATTTAAAAGTGATTGTAAACTTCATTCAAAATAAATTTCAACAATATAGGGGTTAAATAAAATATTGAAATATTGGTCTATAAACTATAAAATGCAAACACATGTTAAGTATGCAATATTTATGCATCTATAGGTAAACAATATTGATAATATAAAACTAGGTCTATTATTTAAAGGGTAGAACATGGTAGGATAGTTTGTTAATTATAAATAGGAAGGGTGTGTTGGTGTGTAGGTAGTTTTCAATTAGTAGGCATACTTTCAACATTCATGACATCACTTATTACAAAGATGTAGAAAAGTTAAATGCAAGCTAGTGGAGCTATCAAGAGTAATTTGCACTTATTAGTGCCAATGAAATGCAAATACCCAAATGATCCTTGAAATCCTAGAACATACACTGAATCTAGAATCTCACATGCTTTTTCTAGTCAAATTTATAAACCTAGGGTACCCTAACAAGTTATTCAACAACATATCCTAAAATAATGTAGAAAAGGTTTATAATCTAAATCTATGCTCAAAATGATAACTATTAATGAACATAAACCCAAATATCTAATAAAAACATTTACAAAACATATTACTATACTTCAGCAACAAAAATTAGTAGAGAACCACAAGCATTTTCATTAACTTTGTAAGAAAATATTAGACACATAAGTGTTTCAAAATGCTATCATGGGATCAGTATGGTGGATTTGCTTCATGTTGGATAGGGAAGATGTATATAAACATGCTCTCAAAGCTTGATAATGGTTTTACATCTACAATTTCCTTAGAAATAGAGATAAAATTTATATAGTAGTGATCCCAAAATGTATAAGAGCCTATACTTAGGTAAAACAAAAAAAAAATGACCAACCCTTCAATAGAGGAGAAGCCCTCTATTTATATATTTTTTACCCATTTCAAATCTGGGAGTGAGGGTTGCAACTTGCAAAATTTCATAACACTCCCAAATTTACCAAAATGCTCCTAGCTATAAAATATTCCTTTTTCATGCCTAGAATTTCATGTAATTGCAAGGAAAATCATTGTTACAACTACCTCTACAAAAAATGATGAAGATTTAGACCACATCCTTTGATTTCTTTGTTTGAAATTCCTTTCACATGAGTTGGAAGGTAAATGTTTTTAATGGAGGATAAACAAACTTTGTCTTTGTGTGAAACTACACAAGGATCCCCTTGATCATTTGCTTTCATAGCTAGGAAATATTAGACAACTATCCTTCCCTTATGCATGCCATGGAACAACATACTCTTGTAATGATGGCTTAAGAATATTATTGATTCATGGCTTCTTGGAGATCTTCCTTGGAATGACCCACTTTGATCTTATAATCCTGTAATGTCTTTCCCATGGAGGATCTCAAATAAGCAAAGTAGATGAAAATGAAAAATTTAAGTTATATTTGACCTTTTAAACCCTTTTGGCTCCAATGTGCCTCTCCATATTTTACAATTAATTTATTTACCCTTTTTTTTTTTTATAAATTTGGCTTTTAATATATCTATCCATTTTGCAAATTTCTCTTTTTCAACCTTGGCTATGTATTTTCATATCTAGCTGGAGTGAGAAAATATGCTCTATCAAATCATGATCCAAGGGGTGGAGCATTATTAGACACTAACTATACTTGGTCCCAAGGATGTGCCACTTGGTAGCCTTGCAGGCTTCTTATGTACCTTACAAATAGTCTCTACTACTTTTGACCTATTCCACTTGTCATCTAATCATCCTCACCCAAGAGAATATGAGTAATAGATTGGCCTCCATTTAAAATCAAATGACTAATTTCCATGCCTTTAAATTGGAATCAAAGCACCTGTGAAAATATGTGCATGAGACTATCATACCTTTAATTAAGTCAAATTTATTTAGGGACTTTGCTCATCAAGTTTTTAATCTTCAAAATTCTTATTTTCATTCAAAATTTTGGTCTTCGGCATTCCTTTTCTACAACAATCCTACTCTTTCAACCCTTTTGGATCACATAATTAATCCTAGGAAATATTATTCCACAAGAATTCCCTATTGGCCTTCATGATTTATGTTCTGGGGCATTTATTATGGGTCTTTGTTTATTAGGATATTTATTTTAGACATTTTTTCTGGGACAATTTTCTTGAAGTATTGAACCCTCTTAAACACTTCTCCCACAAAAACTTGGTATTTGGCATTTTTATATTCATCAGGATAATTATTTTAGACATTTTATCTAATGTAATTTTTTAAAACCATATATGGGCTTTACATTTATCCCAAAAGTTTTGAACTTAACATTTTTGCCAAAATAATTGACTTTTGTCAAGCTTTTTGCATGGGAAAAATGGTTGAAGGATAAGTACCATTCAGAGTTTTAGTAAGATCAAAATTCCTAAAGGAAAATCACCCTTCAAAATTTTTGTGTAGGCAAAATGTCTGAAGGAAAAGTAGCCCTCATGAATTTTTGCACAGGAAAAATGATTGAAGGAAATGGACTTTCAAACTTCTTTCCATGGATAAATTCTCCAAAAAATAAGTCTTCAACCTTTCTAAAAACCACTTTCCTCGATAGACTATAAACACTTTTTATCGAAACAAATGAAGACTTATACACACTAAGGAAATACCAAATTAAGACTTAACCATTTTAATATAAAACTTGATAAATTAAGGAACATTGAAAATAAGGACTTGGCTAAGGACTTAGGATTTGATACTTAACTCAGGCTGGACTTATGAATTTACAATCGATAAGGGCTTAGTTACTTTAGTGAAATTTTGGGCACTAACACTAGCTCTCACTCAAATATGTACACTTCCAGTGGGTGTGTAAAGAACCCCTAAACACAAGACTAGGTGCCAATCTAATGAGTCACAAAGTAAAGACTTAGCAATCTATCAATAAACATTCATGAAGGATCAACAAAATAATGGCAGACTTAACGAAAATACATAAGGAGATCTAGAAATGAATATGAAAGGAATCTGTACAAATAAGGCCCAAAGAAGAACCATGATAAAGCAACAAAATAATAAGACTATACATTATACCATTATGTACACAATTGTAGACTCAATCTAAGAAGTGTTTTAGATGTCTGCCATTGAATTACATCTCTATTATCTCACCATTTAAGTCTCTCAAGAAGAAATTATGTTCCCCAACCTAAAATTTAATGGAATAGTGTCCCATCAACAAGGCATCAAATTTGCCATGCTTACCTTTCTCATCATGCCTTATATCCCAAAGTAGAACTAGATCACCTACTTGGAAGGTCCTTGAAGTAACCTTCCTATCAAATATCTTATTTATATTTTCCCTATACTTTAAGTGTATTTCATGATTTAATCTTTGAATTTCAATAAGATCAATAATCTGGTTTATCCTAGTTTCATACTAGTTTATTTGTTTAGCATCCTCTAGTTACTACGTAAGTTGATAAGCTGGAAACTGCAAATTCATTAGCAAAACTATTTGAGCTCTATAAACAAGCTCAAAATGGATTTTTAATGTGTCTCTCTTAGGTGTAATAATATCAACCTTTAAGGAAAACTTCATCTATTTACCCCACTTCTTGTTTTCTTCCAATGTACATCTAATGATTTTGAGCAAGATCTTGTTACCATATTTTGCTTACCCATTCCCTTGAGGGTTATAATTGGAAGCGTAGGTAAATTAAATATTTTAATCTTTGCATAATGCTACTAAAGGTTTTTTTTTTTGAATCTCATAACATTTTTATCAATAATTTTAATAGACACACCAAATCTATAAATAATTTAATTTAACAAAAAATCCATAACTATCTAGTGTGTTGTTTTCTTTATATGGATTGCTTTAGCCCATTTCATGAAGTAGTCAATTAAAAATAGTATCCATCTATGTCCAATGGTTGATGAATCAATAATTTATCAAATGAAATCCATCCCTCATTATCTAAATGGGACTTTAATCATCATAGGTTGCAAAGGAAGAGACCCTGAAGCTTTCATTCTCCCAGCAAAGCATTGACACTTCATACACTTTTTAATTGTCTAATCAACATCCTTGAACAATGATGGCCATAAATAACTATCTATTAAAATATTATGAGATATAACCTTAAGAATAAAATGGCCATCACATGATCCACTATGGAAGTCTTCAATCAAGTCATTAGTTTATTCTTCCATAACACACCTTAGGAGAACCCCATTTAGATTCTTCCATACTAGTCCATTTTCAATCAAGAGGTATTTTTGTGAAAAAAGCTTGAGAGTTATTCCTTGATTATTATACAAATAAATGGGACAATTCATGTTTTACAAGTAGTATAAAATATCTATATACCATGGATACATGTTAAATTGACATAAAGAATCATCAACACTAAGAAAAATAGTGTTTACATCAATAAATTGCAAGTTGGTCTCAACCATAATCTTAGCTAGACCCATCCCTCTTACTAACTTGGTGGTATGAATATCTATGTCATACTCTTGTAACATGTTGACCCACCTACATCTCTTACTAGATACTTCAGTATGAGTCAATGTGTCCTTCACCATGGTATGCGGGACATAAGCACCAATCTTTGAACTTAGAATATAAGGCCTGAATGTCTTGACAACTTTCAAGATAGTGAAAGATTACTTTTCCATGATGGTATAGTTAAATTTATGACCTTGCATAGATTTTATAAATAAATCTACAAGATAATCATGACCATCTTCATTCTTTTATAATAAAACAACCAAAATATTATTATATGATGCAAAATAGAATATCTAAAATGGCTTAGTGTAGTCAGGGCTAGCCAAAATAGGGGTAGATTTTAAAGATCCCTTGAATTCATTAAATGATTTCATATCCTTATAATCCTACTTAATGGTTTTGTCCTTATAAACATGGAAATAATAGGCAGAGTAATCTATGCAAAATTAGACACAAACCTCCTCATAAATTTAATTTTCCCAAAGAAGGACATAATTCCCTTCTTGGCCTATGGGATAGGTGGTTTTTCAATTGATTCTACACTCTTAAGGTCAATTATTACACCATACTTGGACACTATATGTCCCAGTAACTTGGCCTTTTTAACTCTAAATTGGCACTTCTTTGGATTAACTGAAATGCCAAACTCCTTACATCTAATCAACACTTTTTGTAGATGCTCCAAATGTTCTTCTCTAGTATTGGAGTACATAGTAATGTCATCCTGATACATAGCTATAAAATTATTAATTATCCCTACAAAATCAACATCCATATCTCACTCTAATGTTACAACAACATTCATTAACGTAAAAGGCTTCCTCGTGTGTGTGTGTGTGTGTGTGTGTGTGTGTGTGTGTGTGTGTGTCCTAAGGCATTGTGAAGGCATTCTTGGGTCTCTCAGATTCTTTTACCACAACTTGGTTATACCCTAAATACTATCTAAATTGAAAAACATATCCGATCCATTAACACTCTATAACAATTCTCCATATTGGGTAGGGGATCATTATATTTCAAAGAAGGCTTGTTCAAATTTTAAAATCCACACACAAGTGGATGTTACCATTCTTATTTCTCACAGGGACTAAATTTTCAACCCATGATGAATACTTGATGGGCTGAATGATACCACCATCCCTTATCTTCTTTAACTCATCTCACATCTTAGTGGCCAATATAAGGTTAATAGGTATTTGTTTCTACCTAAAAGGCTTTATATCAAGCTATAATGGGATGACATGTGTTAGGTGTGGAGCTTGAGTGTCCTCCAAGATCAAAGGTTAAAATTTTGATGTTATTTTAGCCAAGTTTGGATCCCATTCTTTGAATCCCTCATGACACGGGGGTTTGAAAGGGGGGAACCTTCGATTAAATTGTAATTTCATAGTCAATTTGAGCCATTGATTAAAGGTTTTTAGATCTAATGGTCTTTGTTATGTTTAGGTGTTTTTCACCCCAAAATGTATTTATATATGGCTGAGATGGATTATGGTGATGAATTAATGAAATATTATACATAAAGAGGAGGCACAAAAGGTAGAGATGTGTAATAGGGTTTGTTATACTATTTTGTTTCTTCCTTGTATTACTGAAAATAATATACTAGATAAGTTTGGTGGATGTAACCCATGTTGGGTGAACCACATTAAATCTAGTTCTTCCTATTATGTGCATGTTTATGTTTATTTTATGAATTTTTGATTAATTTGTTTCATAGTTTACCTTGTATGTGATTTGGGGATAGATATGGGTTTTAATTTTTCCTAACAACATGTTGGAACAAGTCTTCCCTATACACTTTAAACTTAGAATAAGACCATGCTAGATAGTCCTGATACTTCCTTAACAGCTACATGTAAGATTGTTTCTCAACTATAATCAAGTGAGTACCGAGCCAAACCTTTATTAGATTCTCATGAAAACCCAAATTATATTTAGTCACATATTTTTAAATAAATGAATCTCTTAATTTGATTATATCAACTCTATCAAAAGATGCTTCTAAACTTACCAATCCTCTAGGTAGCGTGTTAGTCTTTAGCTAGATAATATCCTTCCCAAAATAGGAAGGGCATTATCCTCTTTCCCATCATAAACCTAAACCATAGATTCTGAATCTATGAGTTGATCATGGAACTCAGATTCATAATTTAGAAACCTCTTAATCTAATCATCATCATCGAACACCTACCAATGATGAACATTATTTGTGATTGAAGGCCTAATAAGTAACTCCAATTGATACTGATAATGAGGGATCATATTTGAAATATCAAACTAAGTACCTAACCCTATGAGTCTGTCACCTTCTTTGTTAAAACTCCTATCATGATAAAAAAGATTGAATGAATTAAATAATTCAATCAAATCCTAAATAACATTCTGATATTGTTTCAACCTTTTATTTTCGGTGGTATAAGCATTGCAAGAATGCTTAACCACTAGCTCAGAGTTACCCTTGACAATAAAACATTTAATTCCACATTCATGGGAAATCAACAAGCCAAGAAAGAGTGACTCATACTAAGTGGTATTATTCATGCATTAAAATGACAAATGAAAAGAGAACATGAAACATTTACCATTGGGGGTATAAAAAATAACCCTAGATCCATTTTCAAAATTAGAGAAAACTCCATCAAAGCACATATTCCAAACTACACTTTCTTTATTATGTTCAACATTAAAATTAGTAGGTTGTTCAATAATGTCAGTGTTCCCAACAAAATTTTCCGAATTGACATATGTGTATAACACTTGATTTAGAGCACATTTCAGATCTTCAATAACATGCAACATCTTTGGCTCTCTATAAAGTTTGACCATCTTACCCTCCAATGAAATGGTGGTTTAAGATAAATCCATCTGTACACTTCCACCCATGCTAGCATCCAATTTATGTGACAAGATCATCCCCCACTTAAGTGGGTAGTCCATAACTACCACATCCATATTCAAATACTTACTTGGATGCATTACCAATTGTCCCAACAACCCATTGACTTTTCCAATAATTGGAACCTCTCATGCATCCATGGCATAACACTTACCAAAGGCTAATGTAATATTCACCTCAATCTCATTTAGGATACCCAAGGGAATCACATTACAAGAAGCATCATAATCAAACATACAATTGTGAACAATCAAACCATTGATCAAGATAGTTGTATAAAATGGGTCCACATTCAACTAACTTTCTACTAATGCAGTCCCCAAATACACTTCAAGAGCTGGTTCAATAACCTCTTTTGGTTCTTCATCACTTTTTGGGGGTGTTTAGGGTAACTCAATTTCATTCATAGCTAACTTCTCACCAAATTCTAGATATTCAAATGCCCTCTTCCTATGTTCAGGTATTCACAATAACTCAAAAAGTGACATAGTGATTTTTAGTTGACTCAACACTTGGGCAATATCATATATGTTGTACTAAGGAAGAAGAGTGTTTGGTGTAAGGGAAAAAACACATTTAGCTAGAATATATTCACTTAAGTTCTAAAGCAGAGTAGGTTAGGATGAATTTTCATTTTTAATAGTAGCCTTCAAAGGCGGATTAGTCTTGGCATCATTCACACCCTTAGGGACAATAGATAACAAAGGTAATTTATTCTTAGTGAGAGCACCTCGAGTCTTAGAAACTTGGGAAATGGGTAATGTTTTGGAAATATTAGGGATTGTTGTAATATTTTTAGTTTCCTTACTTGCATTTTGTGCTCTTCGATGTATAGGGGTAGTAATTTGAGGGGCAGTAACTAGTTGCCTACTTCTCAAGTAGTATTCTTTCTCTTGGGAAATGACTGCATTAATTATTAGATTCTTATCCTCAATTTATGGAATCCCCTCATCATATTTATTAATCATCATAAAGCATAAGAAATCAAAATCATGAATGGTCAATTCATATACTTATGACATATTAACATCACAAGAAAATTCAAAAGTTATGACACTTACCTTCTATATCACACTCCCAAATTGATCAATAGTAGGAGCACTCATTAAATTTATGGAGGTAGTCATTTCATTTTAGGGGCTTTGACAATTGAACATCAAAATCTCATCACTAGATGATGTAGACTCAAGTTCATCCATATCTTCATCAATCCATATAACTGTATCACATGGGGGATGTGAAAGGAAGCACTTATCACACAAATCAATATCAATGCCAAAATTCACCACATTCACTTTAGCATTAGTGGATCATGAACTTCTATTATATCCCCTCTATTCTGATTTCTAGATGTTCTTTCATCATGTTCAAGCCTCTTCCCTTTATCATTATCTTGATTGTGAAAAGTAGGCCCCCTTTATGCTTGATTCAGATTTGGATCCCTATCTTGACTGGTAGACACATGAGGGATCCCCTTATTAACCCTTACCAGCTTATATGACATTTATTTGACAACTGAGGCCAATTTTTTAACAGTCTCCTCAAAGATGGTTATCTTAGTAAACTATGCTTTTTCTAGATTGACCAATTTTACATCAGCCTACTTGTTCATGGGTTTTTTGATAGTGTTTGTGTTGTTCTCAATTTGGATGGTCCTATTGAATTCCAACAACAAGTTTGTTAGAGCCTTATCCCTCAAGTAGTATGCAAATTTCTTGTCAATGGCATCAAAGTATTTTATTAGGCACACTGTATCACTAGGCCTTATGGTCTTGGGCAACCTCATCATAGTTTTGTTGAATTCTATATTGAAGTCCTAAACACACTCATTTGGGTTATTCTTGATATTATAAAACTCATCTGAAAGGAACCTTAGATCAACTCTATCACCATACTAAAATTTGAAAATATTTTTCATCTCTGTTAGGTTGTGGAGCTAAAAGCTTCACCAGGATGCGAACAGGAGGAGTTGCTGAAGTGTCATAGTAACCGGCATCAGTTAGAACAATCGACGTTGGTCAGGAGTGGAAAGGAAGCTTCTGACATCGGTCATGGATCAACTGACATCGGTCACCTCCAGATAGATAGGGACTGACGTCGGTCGCCTATGCGATTTTAGAACTGTGAGTTGACGAACTGTTAGTTTAACGAACAGGTTGTTTGCATGTAAAAGACTATTTTTGGTCTTGAGTTGCATGTCTAATTATTGTAATTAGGGTCTAATTATTGTATGCATGAGATCTATATAATAGACTCATGGAATGTATTGTAAAGTGTGCTAGATAGCCATTGTGCTTGTAGAGAGAGCAAGAGTATCTCCTCCTAGTTCCAAAGGGGTGCTGAGTGTGTATGATCAGGGAAAGTTGCAGGTTGTGCAAGTTTTGGTCGAAGATTCACTGGGGTATTGGTTGAAGAATCATAAGGACTTGGTGAGGCAAGGACAAGGTTTCTTCAGGGTGTAGAGATATCTACATGGTACGTAAGGTCTGTTGATTTGCAGGTTGTTGCAAGAGAAGGGAGATCTACTTGGAGTATGGTTGTGTACTTGGTGTATTGGCAGCATTGTTACTAACTGGTGGAGGTGAACAATAACTCTATGTTTGAGTTGATTATTGTGACCGTAATTAAGAGAGTGAACTATTGAAGGAGAATTACTGGTGAGCCCTAGAAGTGTGGGAGCTCTAGAGGTGTGGAAAGAAGAAGTGTGGCATCTTCTTTATTATATTTTCTTCTGAAATAGTATTAATATAATCGGGTATTGTCTCTCATATTCTGTGTTGTTTCATATTTCTAGTTACTTATCATTCTAGTTAAATTATGTGTTTAGTTGCTAATACAAAGGTAATCAAGTGTGCCCTTAGTGGGCAGTAGATCCTAACAAAGTGGTATCAGAGCAGGTGGACCAGGTTGGTTCCAATCTTGACAAGTTGGTATCAGAGGGTGGTTAAGTACACTAATAGGTGGTTAGAGTGTGTTAAGTGTTTTTTTGATTACAAGTCACTCTCAGGGGTTTTATATTGAGTGGGAGTATAGCAATGGCAGAAGAAAGTAAGCTACGAATGGAGAAAATGAATAACATGAATGGTCAATTACTGATTGATGGAAAGAAAGAGCAGGTAAAGAAAGATTACTGGTTAGTAGAAGATTAGCATGAAGGAAATGAAGAAGCAGATGATGTAGGTGTTGTTGCACATGATGCTCTGGATAAAGTAGAATCTTGGTCTATAGATTCTGTTGCCTCTTTCCATGCAGCTCGAAATAGAGCATCTTTTCATGAGTATGTCCAGGGAGACTTTAGAGAGATTTATTTAGGTGTTGGTGAGCCTTGTCACATGGTTGGCAAAGGGGAAGTGAAGCTAAAATTGTAGACAGGTAACACACAAGTGTTGAATGAGGTCATGCAGGTACCAGTCTTGGAGATGAGTCTAATTTCTTCAAAAAAGTTGGGTGATGAGAGATGCACAGTAACTCTCTCAGTGGATGCACTTGAATTAGATGGTGGTAAGAAAGTAGGTATCCTTTATCTATCTACTTATATTACTGATTCACCTTTTGTTGCATAGATGTGGCTTTGTAGGCTTGGTCACAAATGTAAGAAGGGAATGCATGTTCTTAAGTGAAAGACAGATATCTTTGACAAACTTAAGAACTAGAAAGCCTTGGTGTTAATGGAGGAGATGACAGACAGAGATTAGCTGAGGAGACTAAATTATTCTGAGCAGGGCTGTGTTAATTTGGACAGGGTTTTGATCCAAAGTGAGCTCGTGGGTAGAAGTCATCGCTCACAAGTAAAACACAGAGACCGACATCGGTTAGAAAACCAACATCGACATCCAGACAGGGACCGACGTCAGCTATTTGCAGCTCGATGTCGGTGACTTTGGACAAATAAACACCGGTGTCGGTCAGGGGGAACCAATGTCAGCGATGAGGCAGTGGCATGGAACCGATGTCAGTCGGGTGCAGACTGGGAGATTGCTGAGATCAGTCACTGAAATAGATGTTGGGTAGACAACAAGCTGTCAAGGGGTCTCAAATGCCCATGTGGAGGATTGAAAGGGTAAGTAAGCCTCATATTCATTGTTCACCTTCTTTATACTACTTATTGCTCATTGATGGTCAAGAACCAGGAAGACGTGAAGAGGCAATGCAGGTAGAATCTAGGAAACAGTGGGAGCATGGCATGAATTCTTCAGAAGAGAACCAAGCGAGAGATTTGGTAGAGTTGCCAGCCGGGATGAAAGCACTAAAAGACGAATGGATTCCCAGGTTAAAGAAGAGAGTGGATGGATACGTGAGACAGAAGGCCATGGTATATAGTCTTGAGCAAGTTGCAGGACAGTGGTACAGGTTTGATAGGTGTATGACAAAGCATGGCTTTAGTCAAGGTCAATGTTCCCATTATGTTTTCTTTACTGGGTTGGATGATGATTGCAACATTATCCTGTTACTGTTGTGTGGTTGCTTGTTGCAGGGTTACACATGCAGGGAGTTTCTGAGCTAAAGGTAAAGTTAGTTCAGAGGTATGTCATGAAGAATTTGGGAGTAGTGAAATTCTTTGGCATGAGAGACATGGAAGATCACAGGTTGATTTTGTCTCCAATGGGAGCTGATGTGAAGAAGGTGTTGGCTGGGTTCAATACGCAGGATGTAAAATCGGTAAGCACATCAAGGGCTGGACAGTTCAAGCTGAGCTTAGAACAGTGTTCAAAATCACATGAGGTCTGGTGTAGACCTGAGTTTTCCCAAGTAATGGGAGTTATTAGAGAGTTTGGAGCCAATTCAGGGAAGGTGGATTCTCAGGTATCTGAGAGGGACTAGCAGTAGGTTAACATGTTATGCAGGGTCAAGGTCTTCACTACATGGAGTTGTAGGTTTGAATGTGGCAGGTTACTTGGATGACAGGAGGTGCACCACAGGTTGTGTGGTGGTTGGTCTTCAAGATTGAACTTGAAGAGGGATACAAGCTAGGAAATGAATTAGATGAAGGTACAGGTACAAGTACAGGTGTAGCTATTTATCTCTAAGTGGGAGATTGTTAGGTTGTGGAGCTAAAAGCTTCACCAAGATGTGAATAGGAGGAGTTGCTGAAGTGTCACAATAACCGGCGTCAGTCAGAACAACTGATGTTGGTTAGGAGTGGACAAGAAGCTGCTGACATCGGTCATGGATTAGCCAACGTCAGTCACCTCCAGACAGACAGGGATTAACGTCGATCGCCTGTGTGGTTCCAAAACTGTGAGTTGATGAACTGTTAGTTTAACGAACCAGTTGTTTGCATGTAAAAGACTATTTTTCATCTTGAGTTGCATGTCTAATTATTGTAATTAGGGTCTAATTATTATATGCATGAGATATATATAATAGACTCATGGGCTGTATTGTAATGTGTGCTAGATAGCCATTGTGCTTGTAGAGAGAGCAAGAGTATCTCCTCCTAGTTCCAAAGGGGTGCTGAGTGTGTATGATCAGGGAGAGTTGCAGGTTGTGCAAGTTTTGGTAAAAGATCCATCAGGGTACTGGTTGAAGAATCATAAGGACTTGGTGAGGCAAGGACAAGGGTTCTTCAGGGTGTAGAGATATCTACATGGTAAGTAAGGTCTATTGATTTGCAGGTTGTTGCAAGAGAAGGGAGATCTACTTGGAGTACGGTTGTGTACTTGGTGTACTGGCAGCATTGTTACTAACTAGTGGAGGTGAACAAGAACTCTGTGTTTGAGTTGATTGTTGTGACCGTAATTAAGAGAGTGAACTGTTGAAGGAGAATTACTGGTGAGCCCTAAAAGTGTGGGAGCTCTAGAGGTGTGGGAAGAAGAAGTGTGGCATCTTCTTTATTGTATTTTCTTCTGAATGAGTATTAATACAATTGGGTATTGTCTCTCATATTCTATGTTATTTCATATTTCTAGTTACTTAACATTCTGGTTAAATTCTGTGTTTAGTTGCTAATACAAAGGTAATCAAGTGTGCCCTTAGTGGGTAGTAGATCCTGACAAAGTGGTATCAGAGCAGGTGGACCAGGTTGGTACCAATCTTGAAAATTTGGTATCAGAGGGTGGTTAAGTACACTAATAGGTGGTTAGAGCGTGTTAAGTGTTTTGTTGATTCCAGGTCACTCTCAGGGGTTTTAGATTGAGTGGGAGTATAGCAATGGTAGAAGAAAGTAAGCTACGAATGGAGAAACTGAATAGCATGAATGATCAATTACTAATTGATGGAAAGAAAGAGCAGGTAAAGAAAGATTGCTAGTTGGTAGAAGATTAGCATGAAGGAAACGAAGAAGTAGATGTTGCAGGTGTTGTTGCACATGATGCTCTGGATAAAGTAGAATCTTGGTCTATAGATTCTATTGCCTCTTTCCATGCAGCCCAAAATAGAGCATCTTTTCATGAGTATCTCCAGGGAGACTTTGGAGAGATTTATTTAGGGGTTGGTGAGCCTTATCACATGGTTGGCAAAGGGGAAGTGAAGCTAAAATTGTAGACAGGTAACACACAGGTGTTAAATGAGGTCATGCAGGTACCAATCTTGGAGATGAGTCTAATTTCTTCAGAAATGTTGGGTGATGAGAGATACAAAGTAACTCTCACAACAGATGCACTTGAATTAGACAGTGGTAAGAAAGTAGGTATCCTTTATCTATATACTTATATTACGGATTCACCTTCTATTGTAGAGATGTGGCTTTGTAGGCTTGGTCACATATATAAGAAGGGAATGCATGTTCTTAAGCGAAAGACATATATCTTTGACAAACTTAAGAATTGGAAAGCCTTGGTGTTCATGGAGGAGATGATAGACAGAGATCAACTAAGGGGACTAAATTATTCTGAGTAGGGCTATGTTAATTTGGACAGGGTTTTGATCCAAGGTGAGTTCACGGGTAGAAGTCATCGCTCAAAAGTAAAACACAGAGACCGACGTCGATTAGAAAACTGACATCAGCATCCAAACAGGGACCGACATTAGCTATGTGCAGCCTGATGTCAGTGACTCCAGACAAATAAACACCATTGTCAGTCAGGGGGAACTGACGTCAGTGATGAGGCAGTGGCATGGAACCGACATCGGTCGGGTGCAGACTAGGAGATGGCTGAGATCGGTCACTAGAATGGATGTTGGGTGGACAACAAGCTGTCAAGGGGTCTCAAATGCCTATGTGGAGGACTGAAAGGGTAAGTAAGCATCATATTCATTGTTCATCTTCTTTATACTACTTGTTGCTCACCAATAGTCAAGAACCAGGAAGACGTGAAAAGGCAATGCAGGTAGAATCCATGAAATAGTGGGAGCAAGGCATGAATTCTTCAGAAGAGAACCAAGCGGGAGATTTGGTAGGATTGCCAGCCAGGATGAAAGAACTAAAGATGAATGGATTCCCAGGTTAAAGAAGAGAGTGGATGGATACGTGAGACGGAAGGCTAGGGTATATAGTCTTGAGCAAGCTGCAGGACAGTGGTACAGGTTTGACAAGTGTATGACAAAGCATGGATTTAGTCAAGGTCAATGTTCCCATTGTGTTTTCTTTACCGGGTTAGATGATGATTTCAACATTATCCTATTACTATTTTATGGTTGCTTGTTGCAGGGTTACACATGCAGGGAGTTTCTGAGCTAAAGGTAAAGTTAGTTCAAAAGTATGTCATGAAGAATTTGGGAGCAGCAAAATTCTTTGGTGTGAGAGACATGGAAGATCACAGGTTGATTTTGTCTCCAGTGGGAGCTGATGTGAAGAAGGTGTTGGCAGGGTTCAATACATAGGATGCAAAATCAGTAAGCACATCAAGGGCTAGATAGTTCAAGCTGAGCTTAGAATAGTGTTTGAAATCACATGAGGTGTGGTGTAGACCTGAGTTTTCCCAAGCAGTGGGAGTTGTCAGAGAGTTTGGAGCCAATTCAAGAAAGGTGGATTCTCAGGTATCTGAGAGGGACTACCAGCAGGTTAACATGTTATGCCAGGTCAAGGTCTTCACTACATGGAGTTGTAGGTTCGGATGTGGCAGGTTACTTGGATGACAGGAGATGCACCACAGGTTGTGTGGTGGTTGGTCTTCAAGATTGAACTTGAAGAGGGATACAAGCTAGGAAAGGAATTAGATGAAGGTACAAGTATAGGTACTGGTATAGCTATTTATCTCCAAGTGGGAAATTGTTAGGTTGTGGAGCTAAAAGCTTCGCTAGGATGCGAATAGGAGGAGTTGCTAAAGTGTCACAGTAACCAGCATCAGTCAGAACAATCGACATCAATCAGGAGTGGACAGGAAGCTGCTAACATCGGTCATGGATTGGCTGACGTCAGTCACCTCCAGACAGATAGGGACTGACGTTGGTTGCCTGTGCGGTTCCAGAACTACGAGTTGATGAACTGTTAGTTCAACGAACTGGTTGTTTGCATGTAAAAGACTATTTTTAGTCTTGAGTTGCGTGTCTAATTATTGTAATTAGGGTCTAATTATTGTATGCATGATATCTATATAATAGACTCATGGGTTGTATTGTAAAGTGTGCTAGATAGCCATTATGCTTGTAGAGAGAGCAAGAGTAGCTCCTCCTAGTTCCAAAGGGGTGCTGAGTGTGTATGATTAGGGAGAGTTGCAGGTTGTGCAAGTTTTAGTAGAAGATCCATCGGGGTACTGGTTGAAGAATCATAAGGACTTGGTGAGGCAAGGATAAGGGTTCTTTAGGATGTAGAGATATCTACATGGTAAGTAAGGTCTGTTGATTTACAGGTTATTTCAAGAGAAGGGAGATCTACTTGGAGTATAGTTGTGTACTTGGTGTACTGGCAGCATTGTTACTGACTGGTGGAGGTGAACAAAAACTCTTTGTTTGAGTTGATTGTTGTGACCGTAATTGAGAGAGTGAACTATTGAATGAGAATTATTGGTGAGCCCTAGAAGTGTGGGAGCTCTAGAGGTGTGGGAAGAAGAAGTGTGGCATCTTCTTTATTGTATTTTCTTCTAAATGAGTATTAATACAATTGGGTATTGTCTCTCATATTTTGTGTTGTTTCATATTTCTAGTTACTTATCATTCTGGTTAAATTCCGTGTTTAGTTGCTAATACAAAGGTAATCAAGTGTGCCCTTAGTGGGCAGTAGATCCTGACAATCTCTTCCCATGAACCAATACATTCATAGGGAAGGGAATTGAACCATTCACATGCATCTTCCTCCAATGTGTGCACAAATAGATTAATACACACATCCTCATGCTTAACCTCATAGTATTCAATGATATTATGAAAATATCTCAATTGATGATCACTAGTCACTGCATTATTCCCTTGGAATTTTAGAAGGAATTTCCTTACTTCATTTGGGACTTCATTGGGATAACCTTCCATTTCATCAAATTTAATAGGCCTAAATCTAGGAATGCATAATTCAAGATGTTCATTCTCATATAGGTCCCTATGTCTCATGATTAGTTCAGTTTTAGGTTAAAGAACAACTAGTAAAGGGATGTGAGGGGGTGAATGAGGTGGACTTTATATTTCACACTTGGGAGTGAATTTAGGTGGTTGGGAAGGAAAGGGTACATAAATGCACCACTTAACCATTATATGCTCCAACACTCCCCCTTAATGTTAAGTGGGGATTTTAAAACAAATATCCATCCATCTAGTCATTCCTTTATAATAAAGTAAAAATACATCACACATGGTTTGGATAAAGGTAGTGATGAAATCCATGGAAAAGTTTCAAAAATGTGCAACATTTCCATAGGGCATACAGATAATAAACTAGATTTTAAGTTTTAGAATCACTAAGAGAGGTATGATAGTCCTCAATATTAGGAGGGTAAATAAAAATTTCAAAATTAACAAAACTTTGATGGCCCTCATTAGCTAAACTTTTCCCTTCAAAAGGCCTCCAAACTTGTCTCCTTTTTTGATGAATTCTTAAGGGTGAGAGATGATGTCAGATGTCTCACTTTTAAAAGATGATCCCAATCCTTCCAACTTTGAAAATAAGGAAATACTAAAATATAGAAATAGATAGAATAATATAAAATAGGTACTAATCTTTCTTGAAACTAGGTGATAAAATCAGATTTGCCACTAGAATCATGATTCTAAAATATAATAACTAAAAAACTAATAGTGATACAAGCTAACAACATACTTTGCTCAAGTTAGTGATGAGATAGAAATCAAAGACACTAAAATCTTCAAAATAATGTTCAAAGGGTTAAAACACCTTCCAACATGTAATCTTAAAAATTCTTTACAATGAATGTAGTAGAAGTCAACTTGTCAAACCTTAAAAATTATTGGCACATCCCCAATGGAGTGTTGAACTTATTGATGGACAAGATAGTCAAATAAATTAAGTAACAATAGATAACTTTATAACATGAAATATTTACATCTCTCTACAATCATCCCCAAAAAAACTAGTGTTATAGGTGTCTTTCTATCCTTGATAATGGTGCCATCAAAGTGTGGGTTCGTAGTTATACACCTTGTATGCTCAGCTTTGCACACTTGAAGAAAATGACAAACTAAGATGAAAATCCCATTAGTATGTCAATATATCTGAGGAAAGGTTTGGTATAAATACTAGAACAAATGAAAAATATAACTAAGAGGCACCTAAAAAGGGTATGGTCAGCTCCCTCCTATTTCTATCTCTACTTGAATGAAGGTGAGAGGACCTATGGGGTAGCTTGCTCACATGGAAATATTCTACATTTCAACTGCCATGGGGATTTTTAGTGCAAAGATGACACATATATGACTTGGGCACAACCAAACTAGTTCGCTCCACTCAGGAAGGGTTGTCACATGGAATGAAAAAATGTGCTATGTCATATACAAGTTAATGAAGATAGATTTGAAAGTGATTGAAAAATTCATTCGAAAGAATTTTCAACAACATAGGGGATGAATAAAAAAATTGTAATGCTAGGATTTAAATAACAAAAGGTAGACATATGTTAAGTATGTAATATTTATGCATCTATAGGCAAACAATACTAATGATATGTAATTAAGTATATTATTTGTAGGGTAGGATAGCATAAGATAATTTGTTAATTATAAAGAGGAAAAGCATGGTAGTGTGTAGGGAATTTTCAATCAGGAGGGATTCTTTCGACATTCATGACATCACTTATTTCAAAGATGTAAAAAAAATTAAATTCAAGTTAATGGAACTACTAGGAGTAATTTGCACTTATTGGTGCCAATGAAATCCAAATACCCAAATGATCCTTGAAATCCTATAATATAAACTGAAGCTATAATCTCACATGCTTTTTTCAATCAAATTTATAAACCTAGGGTGCCCTAACAAGTTATTCAATAACATATCTTGAAATATTGTAGAAAGGGTATATAATTTAAATCTATACTCAAAATGACAAGCAATAATGAACATAAACCCAAATTTCCAATCAATAGCATTTACAAAACATATTATTGCACTTCATCAATAGAAATTAGTAGAGAATCACAACCATTTTCATTAACTTTTCAATAAAATATTACACACATTAGTGTTTCAAAATGTTGCCATGGGGACAAGCATGGTGGATTTGCTCCATGTTGGATAGGGGAGACATATAAACATGTTCTTAGAGCTTGATAATGGCTATATAATTGTAACCACCTTAGTAAGAAAGATAAAATTAACACAAAAGTGATCCCAAAATGTGGAAGAGCTTATACTTAGGAAAAATAACAACAAAAAATAATGACCCACCAATGACTAAGCAATGAATAGACGAGAAGCCCTCTATTTATATATTTTTAACCCATTTTAAATCTAGGAGTGAGGGTTATAACTTTAAAAATTTCATAATAGCCCTCTCAAATAGACCAAGATTTTCCTAGCTAGAAAATATTCATTTTCCATGCTTGGAATCTTCATCTAAATTCAAGGAAAATCATTGTTAAAACTACCTCTATAAGAAATGATGAAGAATCAGACCACATCCTTTGATATCTTGGCTAAAAATGTCTTTCAAATGAGCAAGAAGGAGGATATTCATAATGGAGTCCAAAATAACTTTTTCTTTATGTAAAACTACCTAAGGATCCCATTGATCATTTTCTTACATAGCTAAGAACTCCTAAACAATTATTTTTCCCTTATGCATGCCATTTAACAACCTACTCTTGTAATGATGGCTTGAGAATATTCTTGATTCATGGCTGCTTGGAGATCTTCCTTGGAGTGTCCCACTTTGACCTTGTAATCCTTTAATATATTTCCCATGGAAGAGCTCATATAATCAAAGTATATGAAAATGCAAAACCTAGGTTATATTTGACCTTTTTAACCATTTTAGATCCAACTTGCCTTTTCATATTTTGAAATTTATTTCTTTGCCTTTTTTGCAAATTTTCCTTGTCATTTATTTGTCCCTTTTACAAATTTATCCTTTTCAACCTTGGATATACACCATCAAATCTAGATGGAGGGAACAAACACGCTCCATTGAATCATGATATGAGGGGTGGAACATTATTGGACATTGCCTATACTTGGCCCCAAGAATATGCCTCGTGGTAGCCTCGCAAGCTTCTTATGTACCTTGCAAACAATATCTATTGCATTGAGCATAATTGTGATGCATGGAAGGACCTTATGCTTCTTGAAATTTTGACCTGTTATGCTCTCTATCAGATCATCCTTGCTTGAGAAAATGTAAGCCATAGATTTTCCTCCATTTAAATTCAACTAGCTACTTGTCATGCCTTAAAATTGACATCCGTGTGGCTCTCAAAAGATGTCCATAATATCATCATACCTATAGTTTGATCAAAATTCTTTGGGGATTTTTCTCATCGGGATTTTTGTCTTCAAAAATCATGTTATGTAACAATCCTTCTCTTTTGGCCCTTTTGAACTGAAACATTAATCCTCAGAAATATTGTCCACAAGAATTCTCTATTGGCCTTTGGGACTTATGTTCTAGGGCATTTTTTATGGGTCTTTGTTTATCAGGACTATTATTTTAGACATTTTTTTGGGATAATTTTATTGAAGTATTAAACTCTCTCAGACACTTCTCCCACATCAAATTGGTCTTCAACATTTTTGTCTTCATCAGGATAATTCTTTCAAATATTTTGTTTGATATAATTTCTCTAAAAATTAATCTTTATGAATCCTTTTTGTTATGTACCTTCTATCAGGATAATTGTTTTAGACATTTTATCCACAAAAATTTCCATGAAGCTTATATGGCCTTTACATTTATCCCAAAATATTTGAACTTAATTTTTTTCCCAAAGTAATTGACTTTTTCCGGTCTTTTTATGTGGTCAAAATGCCTAAAGGATAAATACCCTTCAAAAAATTTGCATTGGAAAAATGCCCAAAGGAAAATTACCCTTCAAAATTTTTGTGTGGGCAAAATACCCAAAAGAAAAGTACCCTTCAAAAATTTTGCACGGGCAAAATGCCTAAAGGAAATGGTCCTGTGGACTATTTTTTATGGATAAACATTCCAAAATAAATAAGTCCTCAGCCTTGCTACAAAACACTTTCCACAATATATTTTAAACACATTTTTCTAAAATAAATGAAGGATTATACACACTAAGCAAAGACCAAATTAAGACTTAGCCAATTTAATATAAAACTTGACATATAATGAACATTCAAAAACATGACTTGGCTAAGGACTTAGGCTTTGATACTCAACTCGGGTTGGACTTAGGCATTTACACTCAATAAGGGATCAATTACTTTAGTGTAGTTTTGGGCACTAACATAGTAGAGTAAGGTGATTTATTAGTTATGGCACCTCAAAAAGATATTTCTACTTGTTCATGTTTTATGATTGTATCAATTAGAGTTCTTGGAGAAGAGACAATAGGCAATTTAAGATTTTAAGGAGAAGATGAAGAAACATGAGTGACATCTTGCAATACAAAATTAGATGACATAGGAAAAAACAAATCATTTTAAATAAGAAATTATTGAGTCATATTCTCAAGAAGTTCTTGAGAATGTGGGAAACTATCAACGTGAATCTCTTGACGAATTTAAAGACTGTGAGAAAAGGAGATATTGTCACCTAACCTCTTTATTTTGAGCTTGATAATCTTCCATGGTAGAACATCTTGTTGAATGGATTATGGTTATTACACTTTTTCTATCATTAGGGGTTCTCCAATTAGAACTACTTCATATGTTTTAATTGATCCATCATGTTGTTTGTAGAATCTACTAAATTCATCCTTCTTAGGGGGTGTAAGGAAATCAACCTTTCAAACATCTACTCCTTTGATCCTCAAACACTTGAGAGTTATATCAAGTACTGCTCTTGTTCTACTTCTGAGAGAAGTAGATTACCTATTATCATAATGGACTATGGGTAGTGGCTTAATTGTGAGGTTTTATTTTTCAAAGATAGGATCCAATGTGACCTCATCATCCACCAATTGCTTTGGCACTTTCATTATACCAAATGTGACTATTTGTTGAATGGTAAACCATGAGTAGTCTTTGGTCCTTATTACTTTATCATCATCACAATCCATCTAATAATCCTCAAAATGTGAGATATGTTGGTATGAAGATATGAGATTATGTTCAATCAAGCCCCTAATGTCAAATGTAAACCTTCTCTCAAAAGTATTGATATTATTATGAGACATTTATTGTTAAACTAACTTGGATTTTATCATTGATGGACAAGTATACCTACCAATTAAGATTGTAAATTTGAATCCTATCATATGTCAAGTTGTTAAAAACTTTTGTGTTTAATCAAATTATCTCACTGTTTCCATCAATGCCAACTTATCATTGACATATTGCAGAAGCATATAAGGATAAATCTCACAACCACTAATTATCAAATAACTAAAAATTAGGAACTATATGAAAAAAGTTTCCCATATGGCTACCTCTATGGTGGTTACTACTGACATCCTCATGTTGAAAAATATCCTTTATAAACAAGTAAATGATGAAATGAATAAAAAAAATCATTCACCTTTTTGAAATTATGGGTGTTTTCCTTCAATGCTAGTTGAGGATAGAATTCATATACCATTGTCTTCCTTAAATCATGTACCATATTCATTTTGTCAAAATATCTTTGGCTTGCCAAGATGTAAATGAGATACAAAGTTATATACAACCTTGATGTGAATTTCACTTTGATCAGCTATTTATGAGTTATGTTATTAATCAACTATCCCAAATTGATATATTGTTTGTTCCTAAGAATGACCCAAATTAATTTTTACATCCATGTATGAAAGTTATTTGTTGTTTGTATTTTCACTATTATGTGAAATAGTGTTATCATGTCAATTATTTCATTATTGAAAGCAAACCTTGCATGTTTTTTTGAGAGTCGTGTGGAATAATTTTTTGGCTTAGTCAACCATACATTGTTGACTTGTTTGGCACATGTGATAATATTTTCATCCCAAAATATTTAAGAAGACTTAGGTGTCATATGTACAAAATATTCATGGTTTAGAAGGTTAAAAACATTATCCATGTGTTTAGGAATGAAACTTGCCACCAATTAACCCTTTGAATATCTCACTTCCCTTATCTCTAAGTTATAGTTATTGGACATGACCAAGACTATCTTAGGAGATTGTACTAAAATATCAAATGATTCTACTTGAGTGAATCCACTATTGAAAATACTTTGACCAAAGTCAATTTTATGCACTACGTTCATCCTCTCCAAAAACTAGTCTAAGTCGATGTGACCTAGATCAGTATCTATGATATTTTTTACATTAAACTCAAATTGAAAGAGATTTGTCATGCCATAACATTTATATTTCATGGTTTCTTTGTCTTTATTCAAAATTACATTTTCCAGAGTAGAGGATGAAGACATTAACTTTTACAGGGACACTGACAATTGTGAGATATTTGCACAATAACTCCTTATTTGTAAAAAATTACAAAATTAAATAACTTAAATCTAAAATAAGTTATTTAAATTTACTAAGAATCCTTACTCATAGGTTTATCCATAAACATTACTCTAGTGTTTTTCAATGCGACCTATATGAATTTCAACTTTTTATTGACCAACCCTTCTAAATTCAAACATTCTTATTCAATTACCATTTTTGTTTTTGACTTACCCTTTGATTAATCACTCAAAAGCTATAAGATTAATATTCTTGGCAGATACAAATGAGATGAAATGAATTTTACAAATTCCCATTTTTTGGTTTCAAAATATTGCTTCCTCACTTTTTTTATTTTTACCTTAGGCCAAAATAAGAATTTAGTTTCCAGTGACTTTGTAATATTTGATATTTTAAATCCCCATGAAATGTACGGTCCTTTATGCAATCAAAATGATATAATTTTTTTTAAATCAAAATCTGCCAATTCCCTTTTTAATTTAAAATTTAGTTTCCTTTATAGGCGTACAACAACCATACGATTTTTAAATTCAGCTAAAAATGAACAACAAATATTATATGTATTTTATTGTAACATTTGTACTCATTATTCCTACACCCATAACAACCAAAATATGTTTTTTAAAAACTTGCACATGTTATTAGAAAATTATGGCATCGTACAGTTCAATTTCTCAGCCCATAACAATCAAAAAAATAAATTATTGCTCCTTATTGATGTTTCATGTGGGTCGTATGGCTCATTTATATGGAAAAATGAATTAAAAATTTAAAAAAAAAAAATCATCAGAATTTTACTTTGGCTTATTGTACATTGGGGTCGTACAGTTGGCCGTATGGGTAAGTTAGGGTGATCAAAAATAAAAATTTGATCTTAGTCCACTTTAGCCTCCCATAGATTTTTCTTTCAATTTCTTTGTTGGAGCATGTGGTTCTTGTTTCGAGCAGCTAAAAACACAAATACAAATTCAATCTAAGTTTTTTTATAGTTTCACTTTAATAAAAATTCCTAGAGCTTTGGTATGGAAATTGAAGAAGATTTTTATAAGGGAAGAAGATTTTGACTTAACATAATCTGAGAAAATAACATAACTTAAATAATTTGAGGAAGAAGTAAGTCCGGTTATATACAAGTTGAAGAAGAAGTCCTAAATTTGCAATAATAATTTAAACTGAATGAAAAAATCAAATGTAATGTGGAGGTTTTAATTTATATGACTCGGAGAAGTGGAAAACCAAATTGCATGATTCATAGAAATGGAAATTTAATTTATATGGTTGGGGAAAGTAAAATTTGAAATTGCATAGGAAGGGGAAATGCAAAACTAATTTGAAAATTACATGAAACATAAATATAATTTTACATATTACATGAAACCCAAAAAAATTTTGTAAATTGTATGGAAGCAAAAAACAAATTTACAAATTACATGAATGGAAAAATAAAAAATGCAAATTGCACCGACTGGAAAAATGAACTTGCAAATTACATGGAGCACAAAATAATTTACAAAGTACATGACTTGGAAAAATGTTGGGGCATTTAAAACAATTTGGGAAATGCTGAAAAATATTTACATGGCTTATGGAGCACAAAATAATTTACAAAGTACATGACTTGGAAAAATGTTGGGGCATTTAAAACAATCTGAGAAACGCTGAAAAATATTTACATGGCTTATATAATAAAGATTTTTTTTGTAATTATATGGAAAATACTAACGGCTTTTTACACGAGAGCTTATAAGTGTTATTGCATTGTTTAGAAAAAACAAAATTTTGGTCCACAATTCAGTGTTTTGCTGATTAATCAATTAATATCAATAATTAATTGATTTTGATATTGTTCAACATTCAATTTTTTTAATAAAAAAACCTGAACTTCAATATTAGTGATTTAAAACACATTTTTCATAAATTTGATTTTTTTGAAAATTGTGACAACACAATCCCAAATATATGCATATGGATATTATAAATTTCCTGGAGCCAATTTTAGTTATATTAAATTATTGTTGGCATAAAATATGCAACATGGTTAGAAATATTTTATGCAATTAAAGTTAACTCTCGTTAAAGCTAATGTTACATAAAAGTTACTATCAAGGTTAATCCTTAGTTAACATATGCATTTGTTCTCCATTCTTTCACATACTTGGTAGATAGTGCATATATATATATATATATATATATATATATATATATATATATATATATATATATATCTTTGCTCTATACCTCTACACTCTTTATCTATATAATTTTTATCTCTTTTTATACTTTTATTCCTCTTATTACTCTCTCCTATCTTTCTAATGTTCTTTTCTTTCTTCTTATGATATGATATTATATATTCTCTTCCACACCATTCACATCATTATATAACCATTAAAATCCAAGGATTACATATCTTCACCAATGATTAGTTTTGGTAACCATTAGTTTACATTTATTTATCTTCTTAACTACTAGTTAGAGGATATTTACATATATACCATGGTATATATGCAGTTTAATTATATAAAATATTATATATTATTCATCCAAGTTCTTGGAACATGATGTGAAGATATGTACCCCACACTTCAATTGCAGTGGGATTTGATCTTTTGTGGTGAAATGTGGTACAATTTTAGCTTTTGTAGTATGTATTTCTACTCTTACAATTTTGTTGAAGAATCTTGACAAAATTTACCTATCATTTACAACATTATCTCATCCTTGAGATAAATATGAATTCTCTTGTGATGAACCATAAAAACCAACATATCTACCTCATATGACTATGTAGAAATAACACCAAACTTTTACTATAGCAAGGTAACATGATCAACAACAAGAAACTTTTATGTCTAGAATAAGATATCAAAATATCCTTGATTGTTTCACCCTATTATATTTTTAGGATAGTGTCATGCCTTAATGAAATGAAACCTTCTTTGGTTTTGGTTATTGTGAAAGCCTTGAATTAAGTTTTTTTGATATTAGACATGCTCATGATGTCAAATATGTGTTCCAATCTTATCTCAAGTTTTTTCAACATTCACATAGTGAAAATACAAGTTCTGAAACACCTTTTATCAATAGTCAAAATCTTCTATTTATTAGGAAAATAAAAATACTATGTAGTGACAGTTTTGAATGCTCCAATTATATATAAGATACCATAAAATTTTACAGTGATAAAAAGATATATGAACTTCATTCTTAATTTGTTATATCTATATCTTGCCTTTGTTATACTTACAACATATGTGATATTTATGTGGTATAAAACAAAGATTTTCTAACTTAATGAAGAACCCAAAAAAAATTTACACCCATTTTAAAGCCTTTTTATTCTCCTTAAGACTTACCACACCAAGATGCCATTTACTAATGGTAAACATGGTGGTCAATCCATATATATATATATATATATATATATATATATATATATATATATTTCTTTTCTTCTTTTTCTTTTTTCTTTTTTAAATTTTTATTTTTTCCTATGTTTTTAAAAGAATGTTTTGTCATTTTTCTTTTTTTCAAAACTATTTCCTTTTTTTCTTTTTTCACATTAATTTTTCCACTTTTTTTTTGAATTTGTGTTATATACCTTTAATATAGTACTAATAACTCTCTTACTTTCCTTGGCACTTATTTTTCCCAATATTCCCATGCTTTTTACATATATTACTTCTCATCAAAAAAAAAAATTATCTTATCTAACTTCTTGCACTAGGTATACATACTTGTTTTTATCTCTCCATTGTTATAGTAACTCTTTCACACCTTCTCCCTCTATTTTAAGGCACCTTTCATCCTTTTGTCTCGTAAATTCATTTATAACCTTATAAATATTATAGTATTGTGGCATATTTACCAATATTTTAGGCTTGAAAAATCATTTATAACTTCTCTATGCATCAATGATAAATAATGCTTTAAGTATCCTTTATCTCTACTTTTCATAAAATTCACACATAAATATACTATTATATTATACATAATACTAGATTACTTTGAGTTTTTTGTATCTCCCCTAGGTTTGCAATATATTTAATAGATATGGAAACCATCATATTTATGTAGAACACATTTAAATATCTCTTATCAAGTTCTCCATATCTCTGTGATGCAATATCTACTTTTGAGTTTGAGTCAGGGTTTTCACTTTCACACTAATATGATCACCCTGATGTGCTTCATAATCTTTTTTCGAGATGGTATCACTTATATAATCTTCATCACATTCCTCTATCATCCATGTGAAATACATGCCCATTTATAATGGTAAATGGATTATTAATACTTTTCCTTCCATTATTATTTTTTCACTTTTTGAGTCCAATATCCCATTACGATCTATGAAACATTCCAATTTTAGTCAAATTGGATACGATGAATTTTTATTATATATTTCCATGACTTTAAAATAATTTTTTTTTCTATACCCTATGAAATTTACTTCCACACATTTGAGTACATAGTGAGAGTTATCATGGTCCCATTAGCTAAACAAATGCCATATATTACCACATGCAATGATTGTTTTCCTAAATTTTCCCAAATATTCCATGTAATCATGTTGATATCTACTCCTAAATCCAATAATCCAATCCCAAAATCAACGCCATTTACTTTCACATCTAGCAAAATATTTTTCTTATTTGATTTACAAGTTTTTTTAAATGTTTTTAGTTTAAATATTTATTATCTTATTATATCCTCTTCCATTTCTCCTTTCGTTATTCTACATCTAAGTCTTTAAATAAATTTTCAAGTATTTCACCTTTTAGTAAATCTTACAAATCTTGCATAACTTCTTTATGTATTTATAGTATCTCAAATAACATTGTTTTCATTTTTGGCCTTATTTATTCTTCCCCTTCACTTTAATAATGAGAAATAGGGGGTTAATTGTATCTAACTCATTACATCTCTTATTCATATCTTACAATTGCAGTACCCATTTTAAATGATTTTACCTTTGTAAGGTATCATTTCTAAGATCTATTCTATGTTAATTCTGCCATATCTATAATATTTCTCAACTATGGGGAAAGTGAATAAACCATTTTTACCCCTTTAATAATAGAATGAACAATTTATATAATTTACTTTTGTGTATTTTATTGAAATTTATCCTTTCTTACCACACTTAAAGCATGTGATCATTTCTTTATCTTGTTTATATCCCCTTCCTCCTTGGAATCCTTTCTTGTATTCACCTCTATTATTTATAAGGTATCATTCATGGTATCCTCATTTGTTTAATCCTATTACCAATTGGGTTAACCATTATAATATTGATTATATGGACGTTGTGGTCCTAAACTTTGATATATTTGTTCTGGTATATGATATTTCAGTTGGGGTTGATAGCCATGTACTATTGTGGTTTCGGTATAACTATGAGAAGTTTTTAGTATGTGTTAAGAAACTTATATTATCCATATATAGTCATTACATTCATTAATGATATTATATTCTTCATAGTAGTTAGTGTCAGAAAACTATTTTGCTAATGGGCACATCCTCTAATCATGTTGGTCCCAGCTTCTATAGAACCCATGCCAAAATATTTTTTTTATATGGTTCTTGTGATATTTTTTTATCAATGATGTTACTCTTATTGGTATATTTTAATATGGGAACTCTATTTTAATGTGTCCCTCAACACCACATACTGCACACCACTTTTTAGGGATTGCATAAATATGTGGCAAGGTAGAATATGTTTTTTATCTTTTCACCAAAATTTCATGTTCCAAACTTTACAAAATCAAATCTTGCTTTAGGTTTTCTAACTCATGTTTCATCATATAATAATTATCACTTCTCCATGATTGTGGTTATAATGCTTATGCCATCTCTAATGTCTATTAAACTTCATTCCATCATGGAAGCTCATATATATGGAACCAAATTTAAGATGAAACATTTTATCCTCTATTTTTTATACAATAGATATTACAAATTCCACACTAATTATTTAAGAAGCTTTTCATAGTCATTAACCATCAGATTCTCCTTATATATAGGGTATCTCAATTTAGTAACACTCTCTATTGGTATATTAGGTTGGTGAAATTCAGTTTTAAAAGTCATATGTACTTCATCTCTTGTCATATTATGGTTCGATCTTATCTTCATATACCATTTAAATGTATTGTCCCTTAATTTACCCATGATAATAGTATGCCATATTATGGTTTGGTTTTATATTATTTTCATTTTATCACTTTTGTGACACTTTCTCTTAGGGAAGCTTGTCAACATATCAATCTCCTTGAGTAAATGCCTTAAATTTTTCACCATAAATGGGGTGGGATAATCAATGGTAATTTATGATAAATGTTTGAATTATATCCTATCACACCATTACTACTATCACTATGACCTCCTCTAAGTCTCTATCCATATTAAATTTTTTTCCTTTTATGCCCAGATTATCAATCTTCCCTATATGCTACAATAGCATCCTAGATGATAATATTTGTTTCATACCTTTAT
>JARHVA010002952.1:260000-307500 GCA_037957365.1 Torreya grandis | reverse complement strand
ATTTTAATTAATTTAATTTATTTTTAGTTATTTCAGTATTTATTTAGTTATCCTCTTTTGTGTTACTATTTTTCTATCCCAAAGAACCATCCTATATTACACTATTGTGACATGTGATGAGCTTCAGGTGGGGCATATGTATACACCTAAAAATCTTCAATTTATCATTTAATTACACTTTCTCTCTTATTGTCTTGTCAACACAACAATCTCCTTGAGTGAACATCTTAAAAGGCGCATCAATATTGGGGTGGGAATGGTTCATGGTTATTTTCAAGAGATGTTAGCATTATGTCCTATTACACCATTAGTAATATCAGTCTGACTACCTCCAAAATGATATCCATCTATACCCTCCATTTAGTTCCCATCCTAATTTGATAGCCTCCCTAAATAATATGGTATAGGATTGGATGATACCTTATATCTTGTTTCTTCATCCTTCATATATTGTATCAAACAACCTAATATGATTCAGAGGATGTTTAGTAAGATTTGTATTTTATCATCCTAGCCAATATCATACTATTATAGTTGATATCTTATAACTGCATCGATATAATCAATATTTTTTTAATAATTTAGGGTTAGTTTAGGGTATTGGATAAATATATATAGATGACACATTTCATTCATATAATATCATATCACATTTTTTCACTAAAAGTTTGATTGAACTTATACCCTAATTACCATTTAGGAGAGTTATTAGCTTAGAAAATTATCTTCAGGAGTCTTGTATTGTGGTGTAATTTAAGCTCAATAGAAGGAGTCATTAGGAGTTAATAAAAAACAAATATCTATGTATTCATCTACCCATTTTAGGTTGTCAACTTAAAACTTCATTTTACAAATCTCTACTTGAGCTAACAGGGAGATTGAAACATCAATGGTTCCACCCCAAGTTAATTATTTCTATCCATATGATCTTACATTTATTTAGTTAGTAGATTAAGTATTTATTTATCAATTAATCTTAAGTGTATCCCTTTTAAGTATCTTCTCTATACTGAATAAATTGTTGTAGACATAAGATTTCTTATACTTTTCATTAATCACTTTAGTTTTCATAGAACCCCATCTAGTTAGCCATTTCATCTTACCCATTTACAACCATTCCAACCCATTTTTTAATTTATATTGTACCTATTTACATGCATTTAATTTTATTCCATATTTACAACAATTTATCTTTGTTGAGGTATAGTGAGAGCTACATCCTTACATCATAATATTAGGATTTGGAACCATTTTCTCTTTAAATTTGAGTTTTAGGTTTCCCTCTACTATATTTATGGAATTCATTTATCTTTATATGATTTTCAAACTATACACATTATCTATTTTATTTACCTTATTTGAGTTCTATGGTGACCAACACACCCTATCTTCAAAATTTTAAATGAGAACCTACTTTGTCCTGAAAATTTCATGTTCATGTCCTATCTTGGTAAAATAATTATAGATTTAGGTTGTGAGTCATTACCCTAGGTTTAATTTTAAAAGGAAATTTATATTAAGTTATTAGTACGTACATTTTAGATTTAAAATGTAGGTATAAATTAGGTTTTGATTTTATTCTAAACTAATAAAGCTAACTAGGTCTTTTTCTAAGGTTATTTTATCATTTTAAAGTTATATTGAATTTATAGGTCAATATTTATTATTCCATGTATATTTTCTATTCAAATATAAACCAAAGAGTGTCAAAGCATTATGAGTTTTTAACCAAGTAGAGCAGGGAAGATCATGCCGCACATCTTTATCTAGCTTCCTCTCAAACAAATCTTCAAATTTATAATTATATTTTCATTTGAGTACCTAAGCAAGCGAGATCCATCCATGTGTCTCAATATTGCTTAATCATGGCATGTACAAAAAATGACTAAGAAATTGATATTCCTAACCATCCAAGTTAGTGAGAGTAATTCACATGTCTCAATCCTAATTACATTCTCCCTGCATAGTAAATGGCTAAGTCACACAGCCTCCCAACCAAGAAAATAAGAGATATTCATCCACATGTCAACATTATGTCCATCCATGACATGTACAAAAAGAAATATTACGAATATAAATGATCACATAGACAAGTAGGCATCATAAATGTGTTAGAATCTTATTTATATGCAACCTATACATAACAACATAAATTACAAAACCTAGTGACCACCAAAAAAGTGGGATTCACCCATGTGGTAGCATCCTGATAATCCATGATTAATATCCAATTGAACAAAAAAAATTCCATGTGACTAATTGGATAAGTGAAATTAATCCACACATTTTTATCTCACTTAGTCACAATCAATTTTGAAGGACATAGATATCAATCCCAAGTGACTAAGTGATATTAGGCCATGTGTCATCTTCTAGATAAGCAAATAGAAATAAGGAAATATAGGCCATGATTATATGATATAGTGGCATGTGTCATAAAAGATGTCTCAATAAGGTAACTAAGTAGTAAAAGGCTTAAAAAATCACATGACAAATAACCCCATGAAAGAAGAAACCAAACAATCAAATTTAAAATAAAATTTATAAGTGATGAAGCTATTATTTATAATTAATTACCATGAAGGGAGGATTTTGGGAAATGAATTATTGAGCATGATGAAATCAATTACATATTTGGTCCCAAAATTTAAAATAAAATCACATTCACTACTTTCCATATTTTTGAATCACTACCAGATCTCTCACATGAATAAAGGCCCTAGAGTTATGTATAATTATTTAGGGAACTCAAATGGTGGATTCAAAAAGAAGTACTACTCTATTCTTGTTAAATTTCAATATTAGTACTAAGTATATAAACATTATATTTGACTGGGTTACATTAGACCAAAAATATTTACATTACACCATGACTTTGATAGATTTAGATTTAGTAAAGTCATATGAGGTTGATAGCTAGTTTTGTTTACATACACAGTTATATACATATGAATTTTTAGAATTGATTGTAGAAGGTATTCATAAAACACCTACTAAGATAGAGGTATTCTCCTTTATATATTCCCTATTAAAGTTATTTATTTTTGGTGATAGTTTATGGAATATTATTTAGTATTTCCATAACCTTACACATGTAGCATATGTATATCAGAAATATTTTGAAAATTATTATCAGTTCCTAGCACTAGATATGACCTATAATAAATTTAATGGGGATGACTAGTTGCTTTCTAAAAATTGATGTAGGAGCATCTACATTCATTTTCTTGGCAAGACATGGTTACAAGTCATGTTTAAATTCGAATTTCAAATTATTGTATTTTCCCTCCAAAAATGTTATTAATAAGGAGTAATTATAAAAAATTAAAGGTAAAAAGTAATTGTTGGGGCTGTTGAGGAATAGAGGAGGAGTGGTTGAAAATATGTCAACCTTAGTATATTGTTGCACTTTAAAAATTGTTTATGGTTTTACCTTGAGCCCAAAATTGGGCGTAGAAGTTAGAAGAGGAGGCTCTTAAAAACAAAATATAGCAAAAAAAGAAAAATCATTCAAGAGGATGAGAGGGACATAGAGGAGAGGAAGGACAGAGAGGAAAGGACCTCTCATTCAAGGGAAGACATCTCCAGGAGGTAGAGAATGTTCACCAAAGACCTCTAATGGTAACTGTGGGGATGATACAACAGAAGAATGCAATGGTAATTTTGCTGAGAAGGCAAACAAGAGGAAATATGAGTGTGTGGTAGATGTGGGGAAGGAAAAAAAGTGAGCTACTGTGAGCCTGAATGATGCTAAATGTGTGTATTCTTTGGTCTTGGATGTTGCAAACAAGCCCAAGCTGTTATCTCAAGCTTGTTCTGGTGAAGAGGCTGATATTCTGAACTCAAATGTTGGTGGTGTAACTATTTTGAAACAGATGGAAATTGTAGAGGGATCAAATGAAGGTTGTTTTAATAGTGATAATCAATTCCAAGACAAAATTTATAGTCAGAAAGAAAGGACAGAGGAGATTGGTTTTGGCACATAACTCCCAAATGGTTGTGTGTCGAGACCTGGAAAATTTCAAAATGCCCTGGAAGAATTAGAGCCCTCAGTAAATCTTGGAGTGGTCTCTACAACTCCAAATGGACTAAAACCAGAAACTGTACAGAAGCCAATTTTGAGAGTAAATCTCGCATCGACGGCATGAAGATTTGGTAACTTTTTTTCAGGTCCTTCCAATGTAACTGTCATTGACCCCACTGCAAGATTTTTCCTCCTGCTTAAGTGACTCTAGCCTTGACTTTGTTAACTGAATCTTCAGATTTCTATCATCAGTTTGGGTTTCTTTTGGACATATGCAAGTGATTATTTAATATTTTAATTATTCAACGAGCTTAAAGAATTCACTGGTTCTCTGGGAAGAATGGTAACATGTTTTTAAACTGTTTACATTGTTTGTTCACATTCATAGTGGAGAATGCTCTATGATCTACTAGAATTCCTTCCCATTTTGTCATATATGCATGGTTATCCCCCGTGCTACAGTAGCTCAATTAAGAGTGACAAAGGACGGTCAATTTGCTGCCTATTCAACTGCAGTGTATCTCTGCTGAAATGTAATGTTTTACATAGTTGGCAGAGGATTCAGCGATAAAAAAAAAAATGACTTCATCAATTTGAAGTGTTAAGACCTGATTTGAGTTGAAACTTCATTGGTTCCTCTGGTTTATATGTGACCATGCATTTTCTTCGAATTGTAATATATGCTTGTTATGATTTGCACTGCCTTGATGCAAAGCAAATAGTGGTTTATAGGTTGTAGCTTTGGCACAAACCCCACAAGACATCTGAGAGGCAAATTTGTCGACTTGATCCCAACAGTTTCATCCCAGCAATGAAAAATTTGACAGTGGTGTAGATAATATAAAAAAATCCAAAGTGCTATATTGTTTGGAGTATGCACATGAATACTCATATTCACCCAGAATATGTTGTGAGCTTTAAGGTCTCTGTTGAACCGTGTGAATATTTGGCTGAATTGCCAGCATATGGCTACCCAAATTGAAATACAAAGTTATTAATAATGTGAAGGATATGGTGTCGATCAGAATCAATGGTAGATGCTTTATGCCTATTCATTCAATGTCAGAGGGGTAAATATTGGTGTTTGTAGTCTGTTGGCAACGCATCATTTTGGTATCAGAGCTTGAAGCTCTTGGGAATTGATAATTTGTTGCTTTAGAATTAAGAAAAGAGATCTTTGGAATGGTTGCATTTATTAATGATGTTGCAGTTGTGATGGATTTGGAAAAAAGATTAACAGGACAAAGCACTAGAAGACCCTGTGGAGGAAAGGTATGAGTAATCTGTGACATTTGATTTGATTTTATTGTGTTTGAGAAGCAATCAAGTGAAGAAGTTGCAGGTTCAATGCAGTCAAGCCATTGAGGCTTAAGAGGAGAAGAAGCCAAAGAAGGCTTAGTGAAGAGCCAAGAGAAGCTCTAGAAGAAGAGCATAGTGAATGCTCAAGAGGAAGATCCAAAGCAAGGTAAGCTTAGATTTGTTATTTGTATTTGTTGAAGTGTTGTATAAAGAGTTGCTACAGGATTGAGAAAAGGATCAAAAGACTAGGATGCAAAAGGCCTAGGTGAGATCAAGAAGATTTTCAAAAGACCAGTCAAGGAGAAAAGGCTTGGGTGAGACAAGGGATCAAGAGACCAAGGTGGAAAAGACTTGGGTGAAGATCTCAGAAATGGAAGTATTGTTGAAGGCACTACAGAGCAGCAAGGTATATGAGGGCACCAAGAAGAAAACAAGCATCCAAAAGAAGAAATGTATGAATAGTTTTGTAATTGATAAAGATATTGCTAATTTGAAGAGAGATTTAGCTAAGTTTGTAGATAGATATGAGTCTTGGATGCAGATGGATAAGCAACCATGGATATGGCCAATGAAGAAGAGGTTGAAGTGGCCAATTGATCTCCTAATGAAGAGGAGAAGAAGGCAAAATGAGATTGCCAATAAGAGAGAAGCCCATAGAGGCAAGAGGATGAGTAGGTTGCCAAGTGAGCAACAAAAAGAGAAAGAAGTTGTGAAAAATGTTCTCATTGAGGAGAACAAGAGAAGAGAAGAAAGAAAAGATGAAGTGCCAGGAAGAGCACTTTAAAAGATAAGAGTGTTGGTGAAGAGAGCACTCATAGGGACCTTGTCGTCTCTTATTTTTATATCTAATGCTGTTTTTGCATGGGTAATTGCAGGTATGAGCAGCCTTATGAAGGTCAAGAGAAGGGCCTTGGAGAGTGAAGAGATTGGTGCAAGAGAAGACACCAAGTACACAAGTGAGTGTGTAAGAGAAAAGAAAAAGTTTGCTGTTGTTGATAAAGAAGAAGAAGAGATGCATTGGTTAATGCATGAGGAAGGTGTTGAGGAACCCCTACAAGCAAGAGAAGAGATGGAAGATGAGGATGACTTCAATGATGCCATTGAAATCCAAGAAGAAGAAAGAGAACAGCCAAGAACAAAGGAAGAAGAAAGTACAAATAATCAAGAAGCTATGCAAGTCAAAGAACTAATGGAGCAGCCCATTAAGGAGGTAAAGGTGAGTTCAAAACTTGATTTTTCTTATAAGCATGGAACTGTTGATATACATGTTAGAAGAGGCAAGAGGAGGATGAAGTCCTCACACAAAGCAATCAAGCATGGATACATAATGCCTAAGTGGATGGTGAAGCACACAAGCAAGCAACAAGTAAGCAAGCAGGCAAGTTTACGTTATAGGATTGATTTTTCTCATATTCCTAATATGAATGTAGATGTGCAAAAAAATAAAAGGACAAACAAAGTTGGTTTTTCAGTAGTGTCACAAGAGCATGGTTATAGGATGCCTAAATGGCTTGTGAAGTCAAATGATAAGAAGGAGAATCAAGTATGGGTGCCTAAAAAGGCAAAGAGTGGAGATGTGAGTGTTGAGGTAACAACACCAAGAAGTCAATGGAAGAGAATTGAAGGTGATTCTAGCAGCCAAGAGAATGAAGGTGAGATGGTGAGTATGGAAGAGGCATTCCATGAAGACATGACACTTGAGAAGTATACCAAAGAGGTAAAAGGTAAACAAATTGATTATGATGATGTTTTTGAATCATTTAATGATCTTTTTATGGAGAATGAGGAATGTAAAATGTCTATGAAAACTAATATTCTGCAAGGAGAGAATTCCAAATGGGTGGATGATGAGGAAAGGAGAAAGTATGCAGCAAAGCAATGCCTCATTGAAACCAAAGAACAAACAAGATGGCTTCAAAGAGAAGTTGAAGAGAGTAAGGAAACATAAGGTAAGGGTGCTTCAATTGTATTTGATGAAGAAAATGAAGAAGTTGGTTTGTATGAAGACAGCTCAAGAAAGGATGAGATGAAAGGTAAGGTTAGTGAAGGACAAGTAATCCTTGTGAGTGATCAGCCCAAGTTTGATGAAGAAAATGGTGAGATAGATGAGATCTTACTAAAGGAAGAGTTGAGGATGTTGGAGGAGCTGTTTGGTTATTCAAGAGAAGTAAATGAAGGTACAAGCCATGGTGAAGACACCATTGGGAAGAGTGAAACAAGACAAGAGCAAAGCAAAGAGGTCAAGACAGTTTTGATCAAGGAGCAAGAATGTGAAGGCAGCCAAGAGGCTTCATGGCCTAAAGATTTTGATTCTAAGGTGGCTTTGAATGTTTTGTATGTAGGTATGAAGGTTGCTAAAGTGAACGACATACATGAGTCATTGGAGAAGCTCACGAAACAAGAAGAACAACAAGAAGATCTGGAAGACATGTATGAAGATGAAGAAGTATGGAAGCAGGAGATGGCAGCTGAGAAAGAAATGAGGAGAAGAACATACCAGAAAAGGAAGAAAAGCAAGAAGATGAAAGACAAAGACAATCAAAGACAAACAACAACATTGGCATTCACAACAAGACCTTGGGATCCAGGAATATAATGAAGACTAATGCATGGAGAAAACATCTCATTTGAACTAAGGTTCAAATCTTTTCTACAGGGAGAGTATGATGCAGGAGCATCTACATTCATTTTCTTGGCAAGACATGGTTACAAGTCATGTTTAAATTCGAATTTCAAATTATTGTATTTTCCCTCCAAAAATGTTATTAATAAGGAGTAATTGTAAAAAAATAAAGGTAAAAAGTAATTGTTGGGGCTGTTGAGGAAATAGAGGAGGAGTGGTTGAAAATATGTCAACCTTAGTATATTGTTGCAATTTAAAAACTGTTTTTGGTTTTACCTTGAGCCCAATATTGGGCGTAGAAGTTAGAAGAGGAGGCTCTTAAAAACAAAATATAGCAAAAAAAGAAAAATCATTCAAGAGGATGAGAGGGACATAGAGGAGAGGAAGGACAGAGAGGAAAGGACCTCTCATTCAAGGGAAGACATCTCCAGGAGGTAGAGAATGTTCACCAAAGACCTCTAATGGTAACTGTGGGGATGATACAGCAGAAGAATGCAATGGTAATTCTACTGAGAAGGCAAACAAGAGGAAATACGAGTGTGCGGTAGATGTGGGGAAGGCAGAAAAGCGAGCTGCTGCGAGCCTGAATGATGCTAAATGTGTGTATTCTTTGGTCTCAGATGTTGCAAACAAGCCCAAGCTGTTATCTCAAGCTTGTTCTGGTGAAGAGGCTGATATTCTGAACTCAAATGTTGGTGGTGTAACTGTTTTGAAACACGTGGAAATCGTAGAGGGATCAAATGAAGGTTGTTTTAAGAGTAATAATCAATTCCAGGACAAAAGTTATAGTCAGAAAGAAAGGACAGAGGAGATTGGTTTTGGCACATAACTCCCAAATGGTTGTGTGTCGAGACCTGGAAAATTTCAAAATGCCCTGGAAGAATTAGAGCCCTCAGTAAATCTTGGAGTGGTCTCTACAACTCCAAATGGACTAAAACCAGAAACTGTGCAGAAGCCAGTTTTGAGAGTAAGTCTCGCATCGACGGCATGAAGATTTGGTAACTTTTTTTCAGGTCCTTCCAATGTAACTGTCATTGACCCCACTGCAAGATTTTTCCTCCTGCTTAAGTGACTCTAGCCTTGACTTTGTTAACTGAATCTTCAGATTTCTATCATCAGTTTGGGTTTCTTTTGGACATATGCAAGTGATTATTTAATATTTTAATTATTCAATGAGCTTAAAGAATTCACTGGTTCTCTGGGAAGAATGGTAACATGTTTTTAAATTGTTTACATTGTTTGTTCACATTCATTGTGGAGAATGCTCTATGATCTACTAGAATTCCTTCCCATTTTGTCATATATGCATGGTTATCCCCCGTGCTCGAGTAGCTCAATTAAGAGCGACAAAGGACGGTCAATTTGCTGCCTATTCAACTGCAGTGTATGTCTGCTGAAATGTAATGTTTTACATAGTTGGCAGAGGATTCAGCGATACAAAAAAAAAAAATGACTTCATCAATTTGAAGTGTTAAGACCTGATGTGAGTTGAAACTTCATTGGTTCCTCTGGTTTATATGTGACCACGCATTTTTTTCGAATTGTAATATATGCTTGTTATGATTTGCACTGCCTTGATGCAAAGCAAATAGTGGTTTACAGGTTGTAGCTTTGGCGCAAACCCCACAAGACATCTGAGAGGCAAATTTGTCGACTTGATCCCAACAGTTTCATCCCAACAATGAAAAATTTGACAGTGGTGTAGATAATATAAAAAAATCCAAAGTGCTATATTGTTTGGAGTATGCACATGAATACTCATATTCACCCAGAATATGTCGTGAGCTTTAAGGTCTCTGCTGAAGCGTGTGAATATTTGGCTGAATTGCCGGCATATGGCTACCCAAATTGAAATACAAAGTTATTAATAATGTGAAGGATATGGTGTCGATCAGAATCAATGGTAGATGCTTTATGCCTATTCATTCAATGTCAGAGGGGCAAATATTGGTGTTTGTAGTCTGTTGGCAGCGCATCAAAAATTTTAGAGACAAATTGAAGATATGGGAAGCATACCCAAAAAATATTGCATTAGGAGCCAAATCAGCACCACTCCAACTACTATATTTAGGCCTAGAATTTATATTGCATTGGCCCTATTGAACGAGTTGTATGTCTTTCCCAATATGAATTATATTGGGTAAATCTATGTACCTCTTTTATAAATCATTATGGATACCAAAATGACACCTTCTCTAGGTGAAATCAATAGTTTTAATCTTAAACACCAAATAATCATAGTGGATAATAGATTAAATGGACATTCCAATATGATGTCATATCTATAAGATGTAGTAACCTCTAAAGTCACCCCTCCTAGATAGGAAGCATGTGATTTTTTAGTTAAATACCCTATGAATCAAATATACAATGATTAAAAAATCTTCCACATATATAGGTTTATAAAATAATTCAAAGTATAATATATATCTTTTCTCCTACAATATACATAGCTATAAATGAGCAGTCTATGCCTAAATTATTAGACAAAATTAAAATATAAATTATCTATATGGGAGATTATTTTTTGTATCCTAAGCTCATGATGATAAGAATTGAAGGCACATTTAAGGATCCATTTCTATTACCTCAATATGCCCTAAAAAATCTAGCTAAACAAGAAATAACCTCCAAAGTATCTAATAGTGTATATAAGAATTTAGAATTAGGTAGGCTAAGGGTTATCCATAAAATTCATATTATAATAGGTATGCAATAATACATGTAGTGGGAACACATTCAACAAAAAATGACTCATAAAAATTAGTTCACTTTGAATATGGATTAATTCAAATATTGGGATAGGAGAGAGGTAACTTCTAAATATCTTAATAATTATGGAAATAGGACCAAGACTAAGTATTGACATCAAGCAGCCAAACATGACCACATATTTATGAATGCACATGATGATTAATAGGTATAAAAGCAGATTTAGCTAGTTGGAATGTCTAGGAAATATGACCATATGATATAATATTATCCTACAATCATTGTAGAGCATGACAAGGAGATAGATAAGGAAAAGGAGGTTCCCATAGAAAAAAAAAAACATAATGGATGAGACAAATCATAAAATAAGATATAAAATATTTAGAGGTCTCTAAAGACCACCAAGTACCACTCTTTCAACCCTCTAAATAGACATGTGGATATCATTGATCCCTACGAGACCTATTGAAAATAGCTTGTTATCCCCTAAGGTTCAACCAAGAGAAGAACATTAGGTAATCATTACTTATGCTCCTCCACCAAACCCTATTACTACTCATCCTCCTATAGTTACTTATAAGAGGAAACAAATGACTCTTCTAACCACTTTAAAATATACTAATATCATGAGAGTGGAAGAAATTCCACTTGATTATGTAGGTTTTCCATTAGGTAATTTATATACTAAGCTTGAAGAAGAACACAAAAAATGGGGTAACCTATCATAAGATATTGGGTTGGATAGTCTTGAAGGGGATTTAATGTATGATAAAATTTATTATCATCCTCTTAGCCATCCACTACCTCCTCTAAGTGCTGAAGAATCATAAGTAACAAATTTTGCAAACACAGAGCTTGATATTACTCAAAAATATACTAGGGGAGATAGTCCTTAGGGAAACCTTGAAACTACTATTATTTATATAATGGTTGAGACTAGTCATATAGATGGTCCTACAACATATTCTTAAATAAATATAAAAGTAGCTATAATTCAAGGTTCCATTACTCCTACTACATTAGACCCAGGAAAAAATGCTCCTTTTGCTAATGTTATTACAGAGGCCATATCTAGAATTTAACACCACAAGAGATTTTTATGCATCAATAACACAATTTTTTAAAACATTGACACAAGCCCTATTAATTCATCATTTTCTTTCTAGTACTAACCAAGAAACCACAAGGACTAATGTACACTTTAAAGACTTAATATTCCCATATATGTTTTCTACCCATTTAGTGCAAAATAGACCTTTTATTTAGTTGGAGATTCCCAAAACATAGGACACTCAAGAAGAATCTCCATTTTATAAGTCATTAAACTCAACATAATATACCAATGTTATTCAAAAATCCTATTGTTGATTTTGAGATTATTGAGATATTTTTTAATGAGCATGGATGAATACAAAAGGTCATATGAATAAATGAATTTTGTTGCTTTAGTGGGAGCATCATCATCTCAAACTCAACTTTTAACAATTCCATCTATTTTCCATGTATACATTACAATATATAATTTGACAAGATCAATGCTCAATACCTTGCCATCTACTACACCTCCACTACCACCTCATATTGAAATTCAATGATAATGAATATGCATGTTATTTTAGTAGGAAATTACATGGTGACACCTTAATTATTTAAATTAAAATACACTAGTAGTTATAATTCATAATTGGTACATGTCTTGATCTATTTTTATCTTTTGTGGCCTATTTTATATGAAAGAACCTTTTGAGTCTAAATTAGGATTGTATTTAATATATTATAGTCATTCACAAATTTATTTCCTTTTGACACATAATCCTAATTTATAAATTGTAAAATTAGAATGACATTTAAAAATGAGGAGTCCCCATCCCAAGATATATGTATATATCTATCCCTCATTATAAATGGAGGATAATTTTGTAAATAATACAAGCAAGGAAATTTTTCATTTATTTTTAATTTTATGTTGAAGTGTTGTATTTTCCAAATTTTTTGTGTCTGATGAGTAACTTCCATTCAATTAGTTTAATCTAGAATAGGATGTGTGGATGCTTGTTTACAATTATTCAAATTGGATGAATTGTTAATTTGAATGTTCTCTAATTATAAATAATATATATTACTAGCTAGAGACATGGGATATGATATGAAATATAGTTCTAACCATATATTCAATTGTAGTGAATGAGTATGTTTTAATTATTTCCTTTGATGATTAATTGTTTTTGTATGTGTAATATGTTGATAGAAATTTTTAGTAGATATTAGATCTTGACATTTGCTTGTTCTAGGATATGATAGAGTTTTTGGAAGGGTTTATTCCTCAGTTGAGTCATAACCCCCTTTATTTTTTGCTTACCCTTCCCTTATTTGATTTTTTTTGGATAATTTCACCTTAGGTTAGATCCACCCATCCATATCAAGTATAATTCATATATCCATCATAAATGAACCATCTATGGTAAATAACCACTCAAATCATTGTTATTCCATCACATGGTTATTTACAAAATTGATACCTATAACTCATGTATTACAATGAAAATTTTCACCAATCCTAAAATGTTAGAGGCCTCCCATTACAAATACTTGGTGTGCATAAAATCCACATCAACCAGATTTTATCCAGCACTACAAGTAGTGGTCAAATATATAACTATAGGATTCACTCAATTTATGTGCATTGGATCCACTAGTGAGGTTAACAAGGTTTAATTAGGATTATGGTCTATTACTACTAGCACATTTATAGGTATATCAACCACCCAAATTAGATAGAGGCATCCCTAGGAGATCCATCACACAACCAAACTCACCAACCCAAATAACCTAACCTCAACATTTTATTATGGCCTAGTTAGTTGGTTCTTCCATTATTATAGCTGGTGTAGTCCATGATTTAATTATTAATACTTAGAAGTAACTTCCTTCATTCTCTCCTTCTATGGGAAGAATTGAAAAGGAACATATGAAAGTATTTAAGACTTCATTAAGGTTATTTCATTTAATTCATGAATACATTAGATGTCGACTATTACATTTTACCTTGTAAGAAACTACTAAAATTATTTCTTTAATCTTCTCCAGAAATCAATTACATCATGGAACCAATGTAATGAAATTTTCATTTCACAATTTGGACAAGTTACGAATCTTAGTGTGCTATACCAATATTTTGATAGTATGATAAGAGAAACTAAAAAACCAATTATATATTTTAATTCAATATTTTATAAGATGTAAAATCATGTGGATATTACATATAGATCTGATACTACCTTAGCCCTTGATGTATAAAAACACCTTAGATTTGATGATTGAAATATTATTGTGTAGAGCTCAGAATATCAATAACTTGAAACATGCCTACACTAAATAAATCAATATTGATATAAAATTGAATCTTTGAGTACAATATTTGGTTATACCTAGTAAAAATCCAAGCCTCCCAACATTAAATCCCATTTTTAATGCTAATCAGAATGTCATGGTTATAAATTAGAACATCATTTTTACTCATTTGCATTTGTCTCATGTTGCACCAAACCAGAATATGATATTTCTAAGTCATCCTACACCTATGCCTAATCAATAGAATTATAACCAAGCCTTAGTAATAATTAACACTCCCACTATGTGGGGGACAAATTTTATTCTCCCTAAACTAAATTGGATGTTATTTAATGCATGGTACAAAAACTTGACAATAAAATTTTAAACATGTAGAAATGCTTAGGAAACATTGTAAGAGAAAAATACAATAATTTTTTTTTCATTCCATTTATAATAAACCATTCAAAAATTTAAGAAATAATTTAAATCTTTAGCCTAAAAAACTGCCAAAGATGAATATTTGTGAGGCAGACTCACCCAAATGGTGTATAGTCTATACTACTTCTCAATATGGTGAATTTGATTGCATATAATTATTTACTAATTTTTAAATATTCTAAAATGATATGGAAAGATATGAAATTATCCTAAACTAAATTGATTCATACACATTTTGTGCTTCCAAAACTTTTAGCACTTCTATGGTGTTTGAGATCTATGACTTGCCATTTCTAGAAGACAATATAAATGAGATTCATGATTTTTAGAAATTATAGATAAATAATTATAATCTTATAAATAATAATAAACATCCTGTCATGATTTCCAAGCCTTCAAATAATAATGTATTCACTCCTCCTGAGCTAAATGCTAATAATAATGCACCTCCTACTAAAGAAAATGATCAATAACAACATGATGATCCACACAATAAGAGTGGATATAATATAGTTGAGAACATGAATAAAATAAATTAAAATAATACCCTTCATTATTTGTCTCATATTATATAACAAAGATTTTTTTTTATTAAATCTTTGTCTATCAAACCATCTACTGACAAGTCCATAGCTATGCATGCCAACATGGTCATTTATAAAGATAAACATGAGGTCCCACATTTCTTATTAACTATAAGAATATTTGGAAAAAATGTGCATAATTGTTTAGTTGAATCAGGCACCTTAGTCAATATAATTCCAATTGGAATATGTAAAAATATAGGGTTGACCTCAAATAAGTAAAAAAAGATTGGTTATTTCATTAGACAAGTATTCAGTCCTAGTTATTGGATAATTATTAAATGTACATATAAAAGTTTATTATGAGCCATGTGTCCATCAATAAATTAACATCCTTTTAGTTGAAATTCATAGGGCTTATTGTTTTCCAATATTTCTAAGAAAACATGATTCGATTCCTAATTATATTTAATCCTATTTATTTTATTCTCTAGTTGATCCATTTTAGAACTTAGTCCTTCTTTCATAGTCATGACTAGATAATATTGGCTTTGATAAATGAGGTCCCATAGAATCACTTTATAATTTCCCCTCTCAAATCCACTTGATTCAATAGGGATATTGGTGCATGAATGGGTCAACTCCAAGGTAAGTCTTTCTATCCCTATACTCTTTCATTTATCTAGTTATTACATAAGATATTTATTATTTATTTCATAATGAATATAGTTTCATCAATATTAACTTAATAAAATTACATATGGCTTAATAGAGTGAGGAGATTAAGAGGAACATGGGTTACATGATTTGTTTTCAGAAAATGAATGAGTGGGAAAAGTGGGATGATGATGGAGATTGATCAGGTGAACAAGCACATATCCCCTATTATGAGATGGGGCATATAGTCAGTGTAAAAAATTCATGGGTTTATGTTAACCCACATGTATTTGATATTTTATCCCCACCAATAGGAAATCCCAAGGAAACATCACCCAATAAAATGTGGGCCTAGAAACTCAAAGGAAATATTGTGGAAAAAGAAAAAATTCAACCCAACCAAGTTATTCTAATCTCCAGATTAGATATCACTTTCAATATTAAAGTGTGTGATTCTCTCATCCATAGTACTTCATCCAGAATGGTGGATGCTTTAGGAGGCAAGTTCATGGGTTCTAGAGCCAATATAGATGTCTTCAAACAATGGTTAGCAAAAAATGGACTCCCAAGGGTAATTTAGAAATATTGGTTAGGACTAAAGTATTTTCCCTAATTTAATTTAATAGTGAATAAGATTGTGCTTATATACTAGTTGGGGGACCTAGGTTTTTAGGTAAAATAGGGTTTTCTGAAAGAAATGGAAGTTGGGATTCAACATCGACAAAGAGGATATAAACATTATTCTAATAAGGGTTCATATTTTAGGACTACCATTAGAATTTTGGGAATAAGATTTGATGATCAACATAACCAAAACATTTGGATAGTTAATAGATTTTGATATGGCCAAAAGAGCTCAAAATATATTGATACATGTAATGTTTTGTATCAATGCATATGTCAATTAGGAGATCCCTTGACTAAGTGTTCTTATCTCAACTCAAGGACACTAGACAAAATACACAAAATATGAATATTTTTCCCTAAAATGTGTAAAATGTCATAAGATTAGACATGGGCCTTGATTTTGAATATAATTTAGAAAGACTCAGAATGATGTCAGGAATAACCATTAGTAATGGACTAAAAATCAAGGCCCACTAGAAAAAATAAATAAGATATGTTTAAGAACTCATGATAGAGGTGGAAAATTTAAATATGGAAAGGATGGATGATTCAAGAAGTGACAAGGTAAATAAGACCCCTAATGAGACTATTAATAATGAGGAAATTATGTTAGGGGAAAATATACAGGCATTAGATCTAAAAGAGAAACATATATTTTCAATAGAAGGGGATAATGAAAACATGAAAGATAATTCATCAAACCACAAACAAGGAAAAGAGATTACTTAGGTGGCTTCTCAATGTATGCCTCCCCTATCTCCGAAGGAACAAGATATTGAAGTAGGTTTGAATATGACATTAGATTGTAATATCTCAAATTTTTAAATCAAATAAATGACTCTATAAAAGTTAGAATATAATTCATTAGCTAAAAAGGATCTTAGTTTTAATATAAATTCTAGAAAAAGAATCAATATGCTTTTATTTTAGGAATGGAGGATATATATATTAATGAAAAAGGGTTCACTCTATGCTCAATAGAGGAATTTATAGGAAAAGCAACCTTCCCACATTTTAAAAAGAAGGAAAAGAATGCAAACAAATATCTAATGTGATTACTAGATCAGGGAGTAGAAAGAAGGGTAGAACTTCTCAAAGAGAATGCAATAAGAATAAAACAATTAAGGAGATTTTAGATGGACTAAAAAATAATTTGTTGTAAGTAATTTTTTGTTATTGATAATCTCATGAAAATTATAAGATGGAACATTAGGGGTCTTAATGGTAAAATCAAGCATAGAATTTTAAGAGATTTAATTAGGAATATTAGGTCTAGTATAGTAATTCTTTCAGAAACTAATGGAGGAAGATTTGCTAGATAATATTTACAAATTGATTTGGAAAAAAATGTCTATTTTAGGGGTTAATTATAAATGTGTTTCTAGGGTACTAGCCATTCTTTAGATAGACAAAAAGGCTAAGGGGGAGACTATTTTCAAAATTCCCTCTCATTTGGCAATGATTTTTACTGATAATAAAGTTGAATCAATGTTGATATTGTATAATATCTATGATCCTAAATTTCTTGTGGGATATCATAAGTTGTGACAAGATATATTATATTTTATGTATAATTATAGAGGCTTAAGATGGGTGGTTCAATTATAATTTAATACTCTACTTACTCTGAGGGAGAAAAAATGAGATAGTTAGGCTCTCTTTGATAACATGGTGGATTTAACTGATTTAATAACTAGTCATAAATTTTTCAATATTAAATTGAGAGGTTCTCCTTTCACCTATTTTATTAGAATAATTGGGGAAAAATTTATTAAAGTATGATTAGATATATATTTTTTATTTGGATTGGATTCCATGTCAAGATTTTTGTCTTTCCCCTTTTCTAAGAATTGGGTTAGATCATAATCCTTTGATTTTAAAACCAAAATATTCCAAGAAAATGGACATGAATCCATTCATATTTGAACACATGTGGTTCCAAGATCTCTACTTTAGTTATAGACTGAAAATATGGTGGAAAAAGGACTTTCAAGGAATGACAGTGTATGTTTTATCTAAAAAGCTAAAAAATGTGAAGAAAGAAGTCAGATTATGGAAAACACATTATTTTAGGATTATTTTTTGAGAAAAATAATTCTATTATAAAATAATTGTCTCAACTGAAATATATAATGGCCAAGTATAGGCAAGATCAAACCAATCTTAGTCTAGAAAAAAGGCTGCTTAGTGAACACCACAATATTGTTGATAAGGAGAAAACATTTTGGCCTCTTAAATCAAGATATATATGGTTGAAGGAAGGATATTGGAACACTATATTTTTTCATATGACATCCCTCAAGCATATAATTCATAGCAATATTTCAAAATTTTCACTTTAAGGAGACTAAAAAGGTTTGGATGCCTTGATAATTAATAATGAATTGTCTATTTATTTAAAACCTTATTTGAACCTAATACTAATGGGGATGAAATATTTATTGAAAAAATCCTTGATAAAATTCTAATGCTGATTTACCAATAATACAACTCTAATCTAATCTAATTGGTCTCCATGGATGTGATTGAGCATGCTATATTTTTTATTAATAAGGAGAAATCCCCTTGTCCTAATCGGTCTACCATAGCCTTTTTTCACTGCTATTGGGATATAATCAATGTAGCACTATTGGTTGTAAATGATGAGTTATTCTCTTGATGTAATATACTAAGACAATTCACTAACACCTTACTAGTGTTAATTCCTAAGAAAGCCTATAATTTTTACGATTTTAGACCCATTAGCTTGTATAATAGGTTGTATAAATTTTTTACAAAAATATAGCATTAAGGATTAAACCTTTGATTGATAAGTTGATTTAAAAAGATCAAAGAGGAATTGTGATGGTTAGACAAATATTCCATGAAACTTTGCACTCAATGGAGGAAGGTGATAAATTAGACATAACCATCAAACATGATATAAATAAAGCATATGCAAGATTAGATTGGGATTTTATTTATAAGGTTTTATCTAAATTTATTCTACATGTTCATATCAAAATTATAATTCAAAATTGGATTTCTACATCCATGGTTTTTGTCCTTGTCGATGGAGTGCCTCAGGGATATTTTGGGAGAAAAATGGGCATTAGGTAGGGTGATCTAATATCACCATTGATATTCATTTTAATGGATAAATATTTTAGTAGATCATTCTCAATGGTTGTTGGTCAAAAAATATTTAAAGGATTTAAAGGTTTCAAACCAACCTCTAGAGTTGATATTTATACTCATCAACAATTTGTTGATGACACAATGTTACTTATAGAAGCCTCATTTAAGGAATCTAAGGATATATATAAAAAATATTAATAAGTACAAAAATTCTTCTAAGTAAATCATCAATTTTTAAAAAATTCATGTTATTTTAATAATCCTTTGGTGAGACAACAAAATATTGCATGTATCTTGGGTTTTTTATACATAAGTTGCCTTATTATTTAGGTATATCTTTATCCATTGATTATTTTCCCATATAGTCTTTGAATCCATTGATTGAAATATTTAAGAATAAGTTGGCAAGCTAAGAAAAAGTTTTTGTGTCCCAGTCTAGGAAGCTTACTCTAATCAAAATCACTCTAAAAATCCTACTAGTGTACTTAATGTCAATGTTACAAATACCTTTTATCATAAAATACCAGATTAAGAAGATTCAAAAAATATTTATACAGTCAAGGGTGGAATATATAGAAATAATTCATTTGGTAGCCTAAGACAAAGTATGTCTACCTAAATAGGTTGGATGATTGGGCATATAAAAGATAAAAAGCATGAATAAATCTCTTCAATGAGTCCAACCAATGTACCTTGATTTTAGAAGCTAAATATCTTGAGGCTAGAGAGAGAGCTATATTTTTCACTGAAGATTAGTTTTTTAGAGGATCAAATTTATAGAATCACCTAAAAAGTACCATATAACTCATCATCAGAGGCAACAAATGGAAGATTGGAAATGGGGAGAAATTATTTTCTGGAAATATTATTTGATCCTAGATCACCCTTTTAATTATTTAGAGCCCTAGCATCAAATTGGAGGATTAATTTAGAATACTTTTGAGACTAAAATGGTTGATTAAATTCATGTTTCTGATAGAGGAGAATATTGGATACACATTTGATTAAACAATTTGAACTCTACAAATTTGATGATTATCTTTGACCTAAATTTTCTCCTTAATGGATACCATCTTATCAAAATCCATAAGGAATATGAACTAATATGGGCCAAATCTATAAATGGTAGTTATAGTTTGAAATATGGTTATGATCTTATGTTAGACAGATTAGATGATGGATTCACTTAAACTAAGATATAGGTGAAAGAACATATTCCCAAAGTAAATATATTTATTTGCATAACTTTTTATAATAAAAATATCATAATGTAAAATCTCAAAAAACATGAACTTATGGTTTTTAATAGATGTCCCTTGTATGTGAAGGAAACAAAATCAGTGAATCACTTGATTATCAACTAGTACTTTTATTTCAAGGTCTGGGCCAATATTCTCTCCACTTTATAGATGGTCAGGGTGTACCCTTCCTCTCTATTAGGTCTATGGAAATTTTATAATTTTACCTTCAAAAGTGAATCATTGAAGAAATTATGGTATCAGGATCTACCCTACACCTTGTGGGGTTTATAGAAAGAAAGAAATGACAAAAAATTTAGGGATAAAAAAGTTCCAATTTAAGGGTAAATATTAAAATAAAAAACTTATTGATTAATAATTTCAAAGATTATAATAATTTTAGTTAGTTCACATGTGAGGTAAAAAAATCCCTCATTTCTCATAACTGGGATTTAAATCTAGCAGGCTCCTTAATGATTATTCCTAGAAAGGAGATGAGAAGGACTATAGTTTGGAAAGTTCCCTTTCTGGGATAGGTTTAGCTAAAATTTGATGGTGCCTCAAAAATTAATATGAGAAGAGTTGGTAGAGGGGGAACTTTCAAATATTTGAAGGGTAATGTCTTAGAATCCTATGTAGGAATTTTGGGGATTACAATTGGAAAAATAATTAGGAATAGATAGATTGGAGCTATAAAATATGTAATAAACATCATCCATTGACTGATGAAGAATAATTTGGCTAATTAGAGTTTTATTAACATGGTTGATGAGGCCTTGGAAATGATCAACTCTTTACAGGGCATTAGAATCTAGCACATATATAAATAATGGAATCAACTTGAAGATTGGTTTGCCAATCTGGGAGTTGATTGAAATTTTTTTGGAAATGGAGATATAAGGAGGAGATGAATGATGTCATCATATAAATAATAAACCATGAATATCAAGTTCTAATCCATTGATGTATACATATTTTAATTGATCCTAGGTATAGATTGTATGATTTTAATTCTAGTATACTTCTAGTCCTACTTCAATTTAGTTACCTTGATGTATAACAATAGTATAATTAAGCATGAGACTAATAATTGGGATCCAAAATCACTATTTTGGAATATCATCCGTAGGTATATATGTTATCATTATATCATTATTACTCATAGGGGTTGTAATAATGAGGGCATGATGATAATTACTCATAATTGAGCGAACTTGTGGGGTGAAGTGTATTTCATGATAAGGGGATCTAGGTAGCACATTAATCTTAACTTTTGGAATGGTTACATCCTTAATTGGGTTAATAAATCCTAACATTTCATTGACTATTACAATAAACCTTAGTTTCAATAGAATAAAAAAAATCAATAGGATGGGAGGAAACCTTTAAAGGGTTGAACCTTCTTTAGTAGATACTTTGTTTAGGGACTTATAGGCATGAGAGATCCTTAAGGATATTGTATTTATTAATTTCATCCAAAAATTTTAAGGATTTTATCCCCATGTCTCAAAAAGTTATCTAATTTGATGTTAGAAAGGAACTTATAAGGCATGTCATGGATATGAGGAGTGAGTGTATAAAGTTATACAAAACCAAAAAAGACACCAAGGAAGAAATCAAGAAGTTCTTGTCCAAGGGTTATATTATAATTCCTTTTCAACATGGATACCTAAGAGACTCAATCCCCCATCCATTCAATTTGGTGGAAAAATAAGTCACAAAATTGATCACTCTTGATGGTAGGTATAACTCTATTCAAGTTTTCCATTTTATTTTTATTGACCTATTCAAAAACCAATTTGGTTTAGTGTCCACTAATAAATTCTAAGATTGATGGAGATCTCAGTGTTAGAAATAGAAAAAGGGAAAGGTAGATCCCTTTACACCAAATTATAATTTTATCATTCTAGAGTTATATGAAGATTGAGAGGATGATGCCACCATAACTTCCTAGTGTGGAATAATCATAGGAGAAAATCCCTAAATATCCTCCCAAGAAGCTATGTATATCATAGATAAATATGTTTTAAACATAAGGTGAGAGAGAGTTTGACAATTCTATGTGTAAATATGTTAATTCAGAGGAAGGTCACATGAGGAATTTTAATAATGGCCTAGCAGATGCAATTGATGGTCTTAATATTTTGAATGATTAAGAATCCATCATGATCAATAAGGAGAAAGATAAAGCCAATAATAAATGAAAATTTAGGGAGGTAGAGGATGGCATTATAGTTGATAGGAAAATCAAAGCCTCAAATCCATATGGGAAAAAATAAATCTCAAAATAACTCTCCTAAGATGGTTCAATAAGGACCATAAATTAATGAAATAATAAATTAATAAAGGAGAAAAAGCTAAATAATCAACCTTCAATATCCATGGGATTTTTACCCATGTGAAGGCACTAGAAGAAATGATCTATAATTTAGAAGAAGAGAATGTGGTATTCAAACAGAATCTCCAAGATTTGATTGATCACAATAAGTACTCGATTAAAATTTTCCTTGGTAATTCATATGTTCTTATTCAATATCTCAAAAATAATTTATAAGAGGAAGGTTCAAGAAAGAAAACCAAAAAAATCAATGATATATCCAAGAGTAGAGATCAAGAGATTAGCACCATGGAATAGACTTTGAAAAAGATGTTGATCAATTATAATGCTACCCTTAGATGGAAAGATTCATAGGCTTAGGTATTTTTTGATTTCATTTTATAGTGAGTTCTTATTATCTTGGCTATGATTTTACTATGATCTGGTTGTGATTCAACCTTGATTTTGCTTTTGGTTTATTGTGTAGTTTTTTTGGTTCATTCTGGCTCTTAAGACCTAGGTTATGGCTTTCATAATCAAGGGTAGAGTCCCTTTCATAAAATTCATCTTTACCTTTATTAAAAAAATATATGTATATCCTTGTGAATAAACTATTTTATAAGTATTATTCCTTATAATTTCCATTAATCACTTTAATTTGCATAGACCCCCATTTGTTTGACCATTAAAACTTACCCATTTATAACTGTTCTAAACCACATTTGATTTATTTTGTGTTAGAGGTAAAAACCACTAAGAGGGGTGGTAAGTAGGGGGAATCAGTGGTGGAAAATAATCCAATTAAATTTCCAAACCCTTAAAACACTTAAGCATTTAATACAACCATTCATGAAGCATATAAGATGTTTATAGCAATGAACAATGAAGATAAGCAAGATTACACACACATAACACATAGATATATGTAAAAAACCCTCATGGGGGTTAAAAATCACTCTCAATTGTAAAATATCATGTAATACATTCATAAATGATGTATTAAACCAAGATAATTTAGTGAAACACCTGCTTGATAAGGAGCACACCCCTAAGGATGGTCAAGTCCTTCTGACCTAGATGTTAAACACCCTCCCAACACCTATGATATGAGAGCACCTATAATATTTAATTATATTAAATATAATTATTACACCTAAAAACACATCCCCCTTTAATTCTTCACACACTCACAAACCCTCATCACCAAACAATGCACTCAAAACATGTAAATATGACACCCTCTCCTCTTTCGCTTATCCTCAATATTTAAACCTACAAGAGAACTATTATGACATCAAAAATATGACCTAAAGGTCATACATATAATATTAAACCTAATATAATCTATATCCTATGTAATGGACACCCTCATTTTCTTATTTCTTTCACTCCACAACTCTCACACATGCCTTTTCTACGACTATAAAAACCATCACCTTTGATTTCACTTTTTATAGAGCCTTCATGATTATTATATTCTTTGTCAGCCATTTAGACTTAAATTAACCCTTAATTCTTCTATCATATGAATACATATCTCAATACCACTCTTATAGGTCAACCATAACATCCATGGGTCACCCTTAAGCAGACACACCTTTCAATTAGGCCTTAGTTTCCCTCATAGGTCTCATGAAGACCTATTCACCCCTTTAGAACTTCCAAAAGAAAATTAGAAACATAGGACCACTTAAAAATGCATAGGTACACAATAAATTACCTCTTAGACATCCTAAAATCATTATATTCATCATTAAACTCCTCTATAAATGCTTAATCTACTTAAACACTAGTCTTGTATACAAGATCATCATGAATAAACAAATGATCAACTTATAAGCATTTATTCATTTGGAAGATAGATTTTTCAAACCTCAAAAATCTATACAAATCATACTTAGGGATTTTACAACATTATACAATAGCTAAGTAACCTTGAAACATAGAAACACAATTAAAACAAATCAAATACCTTCTCAGGTCACTTACAGAACATGGTAAAAAACACAACCAACTTTGGTGCTTAATAATTTTGAATTTACAAATATTCAGACCTTCTAACTAGATTAAATGGATGAAACTTGAAGTCTTATACAACTTTCATTTTTACTATATCAATAAATTCATCTTGGATCAAAATATGTAGCTCAAAAACTAGGCATTATTTTTTCCCTCATAAATTTGAATATTCAAATTTCAATGGTCAGTGAGCAAATGTTAAACATCAGACACTTTGACTTCATCTCATGGTCCATGGTAACTTTTATCAAATACAAACCATTGATATCCTTGTATTATATTTGTATTTACCATGTAATGCTTACCTTTGATCTTAGATCAAAGATCCTATGATTGTGCCACTTGGCAACTCTACGTGCCTTTTGCACATTTGACTCTTTGACTCAACCTGAACCATCAATATCTATATGTATGAAAACCCATGAACTATTTGCCTTCCATCCAGTCTTCATGAATGTGATACATGTTATTATCATTTTCATTCTTTCACCTATTGACTTTATGCTTGTCATTGGATCACAATCTATGATTTAATGTATACTGTTAGATTTACTGACTAGTGACCTTAGACTTCAACATAGTTAAACATGATGGTCTCTGGCCCATTATAGTCTATAATAAAAACTTAAAAGGTTTATAACTTCAACTAGAAAACACCTCCAGATTCTAAATATTTAGGGTACCTTCTTGTCACCATAGACACCATCTCCATGAAAACCTTTGACCTTAATTAAATTTTTGTGTACCTACAATAAATGCACAAACTTGCTGGTTCATTCATATCAACATGATGTATAGTGATGGTATATATTATATTAAGCTAGAAGATGAAATATTCTCTTTCCAAATGATCAAGTGACATACCAAAACTTCATCAAGATATTTATGTATGCCTGCCAACTTCTTCTTTATCCTTATAGACCTTCAATTGTGTCATATCTCTTCAATTTATCAAACACTAATTCTTTATCATTCATCTAATAGTACAGGATTCTCTCTTTGACATCAATGACTATGATAAAAAAATATCCCCCTTTGTCATTGATGGCGAAACACCCTCATAATGACTTCATTTGACCAATGACTTCATTTGAACTCCTTCATTTTAATCTTTCTCCCCCTTTGACATTAATGATAAAGGGTCTCTTCCTCAACATGATATAAATCATTCCTAAACATTATGTATGCATTAAAATACTATTTAATATGCTCAAGATACTTACATACTTTCAATTATATGAATCAATTGCTCCCACTTTGACATGCATCAAACTGAACATAGACTTCTCTAATCCTTGAACCTAAAAAATTGCTCACACAGCTTAGAAATATCACCCTAACATCACACTCCATATCATTTAATTTTTTATTTTATATCCACCAATATGAACTTGGGCTTCTCTAATCCTTGGACCTATCTCTTCTTGCCTCGACAACTTCCTCTTGTTACATGCCAACACTCTCTTCAACCAAGCACTACAAAAAATGAAGAAAGAACAAAAAAAACACTAAAATATGATGGAACTCACCAAGAAACATTTTAAATTGACTCCCCCTAAGATATATGATCCATTTAACCTCTTGAGCATCTTCAGATCTCCACACACCATGAAGAACCACCACACAGGCTTACTCACCGTATTTCTCAAGCCACCTCAAGGACCACCATCAAAACATTATGCCACTTACCAAATATAAAATATGATATAAAACAATCTGATAAATCACCTTAAAACACTCACACCTTGATATTTTGGATAAATTGATCAAAAACATCAAATCTTGACACTAGGCCTATCTAGATTCCTTGTAACCCTATGTGAAACTTGTAGAGCCCATAATTTTTAATAGACACCCCTTCAAGACCTAAAAATTCATATGTGAAGTAATATAATATGAATATTCAAGTACACCAATTTTAATTACCTATATTATCCTATGAAACATAATTCCTTCACAAACCTACTAGCCAATTAGGCCTCCATTTTGACAAAAACTTGAATAATTTAAAAACTAAAAACTTTCAAATCTCTATGAAGCTTGATTTGATAACCCATTTAGACCATTACACATATTAATAAGTATCATACCTCAAATCATAATGCAAACCAATTTTATAGCATATCCCAAAACTCTAAAATCTCAAAACAAATACGGTCAACAAAGCTCTTTATGGTCAACACCCACTTCAAACCTTCTTGCACACTTAGAGATAACCATCGCATAATTTTGGACCAAGATTTAAGCCTCTAAAAATTTGGTAACCTTGACTTCCTATACCATGTATTTTATCATTTTGAGCACCAAACTTTTCTTGACATTCAATTAATCTCATCATGCCTCTTAGAATTACCCATTCTGACCCTGCAGACACTGCATACATAGCAAACACCAAACCAAAATAGTAAAAAAAATGTATGACATCACTCTGACCTCATCAAATCACTTATCCCATCTTGAAATGTGAAAATCAATGGGAAACACTCATCTCTTTCTTTCTAGGACCTTAAGAACACCAAAAATGCACTTTTGAGCACACTCTAGGTAGTGAGCACTACCAAAACTGGTCAAAACAAACCATTGACCACAAAAGAAAACATAGATCACTTTAACACTTGAAACCACCTTGGAATTTCCTTATAAATAACACTTGCTTATCCAATGAAAGGAGTCTCTTAAGAAACATAGACAAAGATCTCCTCTAAACCATAATGCTCTAAAATAAAGTGAAGTTAGGAGTGTCCCACATCTCCGCAATAACCATTGGAGTCATTTTATAGCTATAATACTTCTTTCTCTTCTTCTTCTTCTTCTTCTTCTTAGTCTAAAATTTGACAACTTGTTCTTTTTTTACATCACTCATTTTCTCTTTTATGATAGGATATACAATGTTTTGAGCAACAATGGAATCTTAACATACCTTGATCATTAATGTATCTTATTTTCATTTCAAAACATCACCTTCAAACCTTGACAACACAGGGACCAATATTGAAACTTTCTCACACATAGAAGGTTTCTCATTATCATCCAAACACACCTTAAGATTAGTCTCAATGAGCAACATGATCTCTTCCTTGGGCTCTTCAACTACAACATGAGTAAATAAAGAAAAATATTAAATAATTGGAGCATTCTCCACCATGGAAAACATGATAATTTGACCTACAGACTCATCATGAGCCTCATTATTCACCTTTGGTTTCCAAGAATTCACTTGTTTTCTTTCTTGATCTCTAGGAGCCTGATTAAACCTATTCTAACTTGTAGGACTTTGCTTTTATAATCTAACAATGTGACATCTATTTTTATAGTTGAAGCACATTATACCTTTTACAATAAGCTCATCTTACCTTTCCTAATTAGAACAAAAATTTTCAATATGCCTATTCTTTTGATAATTGAAACAAACTACTCCTTTTAAAGAAGGTGTACCTTACCTTACCTTATTTGGACAATGATTATCAAAATTTCCCTCATCAAAAAAGTTGAATCACTTAAATTTTTTCACACCTTTTGACTAATGACCCCCATCATAGTTCTATGCAAACTCATTTCTAATAGGTCTCTTGTATTCTCTAGCTCTATGCCCAAACTGATTGTAGGTATAACAATAACTAATAAAGTTTACATGGCTAATTACATTAGGTTGTCTCACCTAATTGGTATTCAACCTATATGCACCATCATTTCTTGATTAATTGGTGACCTTCAAGGGATGATCTAACCTACTCTCATTGACCTTCATGTCAACTTGAGAAGCAACCTTGGGATCTTCATTAAAACCCAATCTAGATCTGTCACTAGAAATATTTTGACTCTTTATGATATTATCTAGATCATTATAAATTTGATCAAACTTTACCAATTATTTCACCTTGTTTGCAGACTTCTCTAACTCATCTTTCAAAGACACAATCTCAAAAACATACCTTGAACATTCTTCTTCTTTATATTTTAGACTTGTAGACATAAATTCCAACTTAGAATTAAGAAATATGATTGCACCTTCATGCTCTCTAGAGTTTTCAACCAATATTACCTCAAAGATACTTAATTTTTATTCATAATCCTTGAGTTTATATTTCATCTTATGATTGACCTTATTTTCTATGTTTAGTTCTTCACGAGCTTTACTCAATCCATTCTCATAGTCAAGTATAATCTCTTCATCATCTTCATCACTCCAATTAGGTTCTCCTTGATTCGAGTAGCTACCTTCTTGAGCCTTGAATAGTACCTCATCATCAACAGGTTCATCATCATCATCATGACTAAATTTTTATTGATTATCTTCACTTTCATTTGAAGTACTATTTTCTTATTTTGATAGAAGACTCTTCTTGAAATATTTCTTATTATTATACCTTATGAAGTTATTTTTGTTCTTATCAGACCTGAAAGACTTCTTACCTTCAACTTGACCTTCCTCATGATATTCATCATCATTATTCTTATGATTATGTGAGAATTTGTTAGAAAAATGACCTACTTATCCATAATTGAAACACTTGAAGGGAAGTTTAATTCTGTACTTACCTAATCCTATTTTCAATTTACTTATATATAATGCTATTATCTCATCATATGATATGTCATCATATTTGGCTTCCTTACCTTGAGATCTCTTATCTTGGGAATTTTTATTCTTAGGCTTATTTTATGCCTTGAAGGCAACTTATTCTTGGATCTTTTTCATCATTGACTCTCATCTCATATGTTATGAGAATCCCAAATTCATCCAACTTTAGCAGAGAAAGATTATGACTCTCTTCTACTACATAAACATTTGAATCAAATTTAAAGGATAGAGACCTTAATACCTTTTGAACCACATCTTATTCAATATTCTCTCCAAGACCTTTGATAGCATTCACACTCTCATCTACCCTTTTCATGAAATAAGTCATTGAATCTTCCTCCATCATAAGACTCTCAAATTACCCTCTATGAGTCTACAACTTAGCAAGTTTGACCTTTGAATCACCTTTATATATAGTCTAAAATTTCATCTATATATCTTTAGCACATTTTCAATGTGGTACATATAGTTTTATAATGACCACCATAGATGGCATTCATAGCCTTTCAATTTCTCTCAAATATCTACTTGTCTACATCTTTAGTGGGAGGAGTAGCATGAGCAACATAGCCATACAAAATAGATTTTCATACATCAAACCCTATAGAAATAATGTATTTCCTCATCTTCGCACTCCAAAATGCATAATTTCATCCATTGAACATAGGATCTTTCTTGAAAGGAAAACCACCTTTCATATTTTAACTATCCATCGTACCTTAAGGATCTCCTTCAAATTATTAGACTTGTAAGAAGGACTTATACTAATACCAATTATTAGAGGTACAAACCATTGAGAGTGTGGAGTGGGGGGGTGAATCAATGGTGGAAAATAATCCAATTTAATTTCCAAACCCTTCAAACACTTAAACATTCAATAAAACCATTCATGAATCATATAAGATGTTTATAGGAATGAACAATGAATATAAGAAAGATTACACACACATAACACATAGATCTATGTGGGAAAACCTCATGGTGGATAAAACCCATTTCTAAAGCCTATAATTTCATGGAATAAAATCCTATAATAAGTATGCAACCAGGATAATTTAGTGAATCACCTGCTTCACAAGGAGTACCTACCCCTAAAGATTGTCAAATCCTTCTAACCTAGATGTTGAACACCCTCCCAACACCTATAATATGAGAACACCTCTAAAATATAATTTTCTTCAATCTAATAAAGACACCATAAAAACACAACCCCCTTCATTTCTTCACACACTCACAAACCCTCATCACTAAGATATGCACTCAAAACATGCAAATATGACACCCTCTCCTCGTTTGCTCATCCTCAATCTTCAAACCTATAAGAGCACTATTATGACAACAAAAATATGACCTACAGGTCATAAAATTAATCTTAAACCTACTATTCTCTATAACCCATCCATTGGGCACACTTCCTTTCTTCTTTCCTTCTCTCCACAACTCTCACACATGCCTTTTCTATAACTCTAGAAACCATCACCTTTGATTTCATCTTTTATAGAGCCTTCATGATTATTATCTTTTTGGTCAGCCATTTAGACATGCCTTAACCCTTAATAATTATATCATACAAATACATATCTCAATACCACTCTCATAAGTCAGCCATATCATCCATGAGTCACCCTTAAGGAACTACACCTTTCAATTAGGCCTTAATAGCCCTTATATGTCTCATGGAGATCTATTCACCACTTTAGCACTTTAATGAGCAAATTATAAACATAGGGCCACTTATAAATGCATTGGACCACTCCACATGACCTCTTATACATCCTCAAATGATTGCAATCATCATTACACTCCTTTACAAATGCTCAATCTACTCAAAAAATAGTCTTGTATATAAGAACATCATGCATGAATAAAAAATCAACTTATAAGCATTTTTTCATACTGAAGATGGATTGGTCAAACCTTTAAAATATATACAAATCATCCTTAGGGAGACTATAATACTCTCTAATATCTAAGCCACCTTGAAACATCCATATACCATCAGAACAACTCAAATATCCTTATCGGGTCACTTACAAAACATGGTGAAACACATATTCAACTTTAGAGATCAATAATATTGACTATAAAAACATTCATAACTTATAAATAGATTAGATAGATGATCCTTGAAGTCCTCTATAACTTTGATTTTTACTACATCAATAAATTCATCCTGGATCAAATTATATATCTAAAAAACTAAGCAATGGTTTTTCCCTCATTAATTTGAATATTTAAATTCTAATGGTCACTGAGAAAATGTTGAACATCAGATAGTTTGACTTCATATCTTGATCCCTAGAAACTTTGACCAAATACACACCATTGATCTCCGTAGATTAGCCAGGTGTTAACCATATAACTCTCACCATTGATCTTAGATCAGAGCTCCCATGAATATGCCACTTGGCAAATCTATATGCCTTCTACACATTTACCTCTTTGAATCAACCCACACCATCAATCTCTATCTGTACAAACACCTATGAACCATTGATCTTCTATCCATGCTATGTGAATTTTACACATTTCATTAGCACATTTATTCTTTGACATATTTACTTTATGTACACCATTGGATCATAATCTGTAATGTAACGCATACCATTAGATCTACTAAGTAGTTGACCTTAGACTTTAACAAGGTTAAAGTTGATGGTCTCTAGCCCATTACAATCTACAAGAGAAAATTTTAAGGTTCATAACTTTATCTAGAAAATAATTCATTATTACAAATCCTAAGGATGCCTTTTTGGCATTATAGACATCATCTCCATGAAATCCTTTGATCTCAGTTAACTTTTTGAGTACCTACATTAAATACACAAACTTGATGGTTCATTCATATCTGCATGACATGCAGTGATGTTTTGGATTCTCTTAATCTATAATATGAATGATTATCTTTCCGAATGATCAAATGACACACCATATCTTCATAAAGTCATCTAAGGATGTCTCATAACTTCTTGTTTGTCCTTAAAGACCTAAAAATGTGCCATATCTCTTCAAGATATGAAACATCACTTATTTTTCATTCATGTACTAGTGCCACATGCTCTCTTTAACATCAATGACCATGCTAAAAAGTTTGTATCCTTTTACAACCATTTAATTTAGTCCATTCAAGTTTTTTGAGGTATAGTGAGAGCTACATCCTTACATAATTGGGATTTGGAACCCTTTACACTTTATATTTGAGTTCTAGGCTAAACTCTAATGGATCTATAAAATTGATTGATCCTTAATCGATCATCCAACTATGTGTAGGATCTATTTTATTGACCTTATTTGAGTCCTAATCTATTTATAGAAAGAGGATAGTTGTATGTCATATTATCCCATACATAAACTTCCTAGGAAACCACCAATTTCATTGAAACCATGATTAACAATCATTCATCTAATGATGAGGCAAATTTGGTCAATATGATTAACATGAAACATGGAGTGTCTTATATTAATATTTATCCCCTTTAGAATCACATTAATCATCCTAATTATAGAATAATTTGGGATAACCCTACACATCATTTTGTGGCTATCAAATTTGAAGAAATCATAAATTCTATACTTTTAGATATCCCAACTATATATAAGATAACTCGATACAATTTTGTTATTTTATAATTGTATCAAGACACCTAGTGTAGTTTCCTAAATTCACAAATTTGTCATCTAAGTCAATGCAATTTTTATCTCGATCAACATCTATTTCAATTGTATCATGGATCTTGATACAATCCTCCATTTCTATATCATGTGAAACTATATCGACCAAGTCAATATATTTAGCTTCAGTGATCAATTTTATTTATATTGTATTGGCCAATAGAGAATGATATCTTTTTCTCCCCAATTATGATTCTAATATATTGGATATGTTGATATAGTCTTTTTGTATCTCCATGTATCCATCTATATTGGATAGAATCATACATTTAGATCAACTTTCCTCAACTGTGTTGATAGTTACAAGACCACATGCTTTGATTCCTAATTAGATTTAGAACCAATAATTTTATTCTCTAGCTAATCCACCTCAAAACTTACTCCCTTTTTCACAATCATGCCCAACTAATATTAGATTTGAGGAATGGGATCCCATGAAGCATTTTATAATTTGCTTTCTCAAATCTTATTTATTGAGCTCATGAAAACTTATACATGTAACAAATATCAAATTATGCTATTATTATTCAATATGAACATTCCTCAGCCAACACCTATGGGGTAATAACTGACATTGACTAAGTATGAGGACATCATTTTGAAACAATAAGATTATATTTCCATCCAAACTGATACAAATATGGATTTATCTCTCTCATTAAAATTTTATATAGCATCTATGATCCCCCAAGAAAATATTACTTCATGCATGTGATCCTCCATGTTTCATTTTTATACAAGTTGGTGATATTTGAGTCGAGATATTTGATAGATTAAGGTTCTAACACTTGATTTGTCTCTTTATAATTCAAAAAAACTTTATGATACTCAAAATTTAATATCAATTCTACCCAAAGCATGTAGAAAGGATATGATAGAATAAAAATTATTTTATTAGGATGCATTTGGATCCCTATAATGGTACCACCTATCATAGATAAATTTAAGGCTGTGAAATTCATCTTTCCTCATTCATCAAACATTTTTCTTTGGCACCTTTGGATCATTGCATGATGGAAATGGCATCTTATACATGTCAATGCATCAATATTTATTATAAGGATGCTATTTTAAAAATTCAATTTGATACCAACCCTTGAAATTTAGATGAATTCCAAGAATGTGATTAATTTAAAATCTCAAACATTGAGCATTAACCTAACATTCCATTTAACAAATATTATCATTTTAATTATTTGATCAATTTAAACAAAGGTTATAGTGGTCACCCCAAGATTGTGGGAAAAATCCCACCTAACCTCCTACATTATAATGATGATTAACCTATTGAGATTAGCCTAAAAATAAAATAAAGTCAAGTCTCACCTATAACATCATATCTATGTTTCCACGCACCTTGCAAGCTCATTCTTGTAAGAAGCCTACAAATGAGATTCCATCCTCTTTATTTATTCTTAAGAAGCATGCTTCCCATACACCCTCTAGTGATTTAGTGGTATAATCCATTAACATTGATCTTAATATTCATGATTAAAATGATAGTTACACCTTTGGTGACCCATAATTATTTGTCTATTCCCAAGCTAAGATGCATAAATATTCTAGTACCATTCCTTTCTCCAATGTTCTTAAAAAATTTATACATCTTCTAACATCAACTTAATTAATGACATTCAATCTAAATCACACTCTAACTAACAATAAAAATTTCCCCATTTGGTTGATGTTCATAGGTATAAGATAGAGTGCATTCAAGATTATACATCACATACATATCTCATTAATTTTGAGCCTATTTAGATTTGTTGGAAATAAGCCACACCCAAACCAGTGATGGGATGGCCATAGAGGGCCTAGTTGATCAGTTGGTAGAGCACTCTAGTATCAAAAGGAATGCCCTAGGTTTGAGTCCTAGATGGTCCATATGAGCTATAGATAAACATGTGGTATCATCATCCATTGAGTGGAATTGATTGGCAGCCAATTATCTATTGTTTCATATTTTCAACCCTATATATATAGTACATAGGGTTAAAAATATGAAACAATAGATAATTTCTTGCCAATTGATGATGATACCACATGTTGATATATACATGTGTGTGTGTGTGTGTGTGTGTGTGTGTGTGTGTGTGTGTGTGTGTGTGTGTGTGTGTGTGTGTGTGTGTGTGTGTGTGTGTGTGTGACTAAAGAAACTTGTGATAATCCTCAAACTCAAATTAAAGCATTACAAATCTCATTCAAGTAGCCAAAATTAAACCTACAGCCAATAATTAGCCTATACAATAGTGGTACGATCTCCTTACTAGAAATTTAATGAAAATTTTATTGAGTTCCTCTGCTCTTATTTTTTTGGTTCTTGGAGGGTGTATTATCAATTTCTAAGCCTTCAAAACTCCTCGTAGACGTTGAAAACCCATGTCTAAGATCAATTTATTTTTCTTCAACCTCTATTGGTATCTCTATATGGCCTGGTATCACCTCCATTAAAAAACTAAAAAAAGGAATTTAGAATATTTTTTATCTATGAAGGTTGATTTATCAGTTTTTTGGTTTTCAAAAGCACTTGGAGAGGTCATTTGGAATAGTTTAGAATATTTATTATTTTTCCCATCTTTCTTAAGTGCCATAGTATGAAACTATGTAGTAGAAGTGGCACACGAAAACAATTTTTAGGTAGAAACTCTTAGATCTAGTTCTCCTAGGTGCATCAGAAGGATTTTTCAAGGTAGTTTGAAGCTTTACCTTGTCATAAATGGCCATCTAAAAGTTTCAATGGTACATCTAGATGATTTCTAAGTGCCACAGCTATGCTATGCTATAGGTATGAAATGTTTTTTCAATAGTTTTATAAAAATATTTATTAAATAATTTTTTATTTAAATCTTCATATTTCACACAAGCAAGTGGGACCCATCATAACCATTTTTTTACCAAAAAGTTAAACAAAAAAAATAAGTTTTTACTATTTAAAATTACATGCAAGTATATTTTAATTTATATATATTTTAATTAAAAAATTCATCTTAAAAATATTCATCTCTAAATTTATGCATGTAATTTCTTTAAAAGCTTCTTAGAAGGGTTGGTGGTCTATCCTTTTACTAGAATATTGTAATAAAAGGGTTTAGTGTTCAAAACCCACTAGATTTTTTAGTTTTTTATCAAGTCAATTTTATTTTCTTGGTCAAAATATTTAAATTTATAGTATTTTTTTATTTTCATGCTAAGTATCATGCATTTAAAACGTAGACAAGTAAAGTCATCTAAGAAATCGATCCTTGGGTTTAGGAACCTTAAATACACATCTACATGGTCCATTTTGTGTTTCAAAACCTCATTTTATTAATTTTACAACTTTTTTTATAATTATTTCTAGGTGTTCATTTTGAGTGTGAGTTTTTGGATACCTAGTTTAGTGCAATTTTATTTCAATTTTTTGCATTATTTTGGATCCAATTTTATTCTTAATTCAATATGCACTTGTGATTTAATTTATTTTACAAAAATAGTATAAAATCTCATTAAAAAGGTTATTTTTTTATAGTTGTTCTTATGTTAGTGTATTTTTGTGACACTTACAACATCTTATTTATCATAATATTTCACAATTTTTTTGAGTTATTTAGCATTAATTAAAATAATTATTGTGTATTTGAACTTATAAATTTATTGTGATATAAAATTAACTTAAAATTCAAACCAAAAGGTTTCATTTTAAGCATTTGTTTATTATCATGTCTAAAGGGAAGTTATGGCTTTGCCTTATTTTTCCTTAGATAAATCTCAAATTCTTAATAGAAATAACTATAATATATGAAAAATTCATGTTAAAGATGAGTTTAAGGCTTGTAAGTTTTGTAATATTGTATTTGAGACTTAAAAAACCCTTTTTGGATGACATGTGACCCTTGATCTTACTAATGCTTTTCAACAGAACTCGTAGGAAGCTATGTCCATTATCTTGCAAAGTTTTAAGAATGAGTTCCTTCTCCACATTGGTAATCAATATTCTCCTAAAAATTATTTGGAACTTATTGAATCCATGCATGAGGGAACTTATATCTCATATATTATTAAATTAATCCTTGAATTACTAACTACACATATGATAGGTGATGAGAAAGTTGTGATTTTTCTTATTAAAATTAAAAATATTAAAGATCAGTTAGATGGATGTAATTACAATTTGATTCAAAATAAATTGATTTATTTTATCACTCAGTTAAATATATTTATGATAATTATAATTTTAATTTCAATTTTGAATCCTAAATATCAAACTAAGCAAGATATCCCTGACCTTACCACTTTGTCTGCTTTCCTGATTCAAGTAGAGTAAGTTATGATAAAATTTGATTCTAAAGATAATGACACTCAAGAAAATATAAAATATATTGGGATATTAATGGTATATGTGTTTTAATTGATGTCAAGTGGAATTGGTGATGATAAAATGATCTAACAGGTCAGAGTGATCGAACATGGTGGTCTAATATACTTGGAGCAATGGGATACTTGCAAGGTTGTGCATGGGTGTCCTAGGCGGATGTGTATGGTTGAATGGATATTGGTATGATGGTTTTTTACTTATTACTAATGTTTTATATGCTCAAGGTTTGACTTCATATGGAATTTATGAGGTATGCAGGTCAGGTTATGCTTTATTGGCTTGATCATGCATGGTTGCCTATGGGGTTTTGAGCTCTATGGCTTGTATGACATGGTAAGGAGATTAGTATGCTTGGAATATATATTTTAGACATTTATATGGTTATATGATCTTATTTTTATGGTTTTTAAGAGATGACAAGTGTTTTGCATGATAGCTTAGCTATTGGCCTAGTTGGCCTAGGTGGGCTAGTGAGGATTTGTGAAGGGTCAAAGAGTGATTTTAGAGTGGTTAAGATTATATATAAATAATATATTATCAGATAGAGTGTTAAATTTCATTTATCAATTCATATGTCAAATTTTGAAGTAAAAAATTAGAAAAAGGATTCTATGGCTTCAAGAGGTGCTAGAAAGGTGTCTAGTGAGCCCTAGAAGAAATTTCTTGTGTTTATTGGCACACTCAGGGTATGCATGGGGATATGATAATTTTTGAGATGTTTTGGAGGTTCCCTAAGAATATTTTATAATTATTTTTTTAGGTTTTAATGTTCATAACTTTATGAATGATCATTAATAAGCTAAACAAGTTTTTGTGTGCATAAACCCTAGTTTGAGACCTAATACAGAAGATCATGATGGTTTGGGCTCAAAATGTATTAAGTGATAAAATATGATGATTTTATGTTGTATATAAATCTTTTAGGTTCTTGAATATGTGTTTTGTTGATCTTGACAGTGTGTGGATCCCATAGAAATTTAGTTGTTAACAATATTCTTATTTTTAAGGAAGATTTATGAGAATGAACATATGATCTAATGGATGATTTTTGAAGCTGAACACTTGTCCAAAAAATCCATGAATTTTTTTATGAATATTAATATTTTTTTTCAAATTTCCATAAGGTTAAATTTGACTAGTTGATATGAAGGAAATGGTGTCATAAGTGAGAAAGAGTGATCAGAGTGAAAAAAGGAATTGGAAGGCCTAATAAATGAGTAGAAATGGGTATAAGATCTTAGAGGTGTTGTATGGGATTTATTCCCTCTATCCATGATTTTTTTTATTCACTTGGAGATGATTTAATGGTTGACTTATAGTTGACCATGATGGTTTTGCTAGCAAAAGGAACCTATTTTGGATGATTGAGTTTGTTTGTAGGGAATATGGTTAGATAAAGTGTTTATAATGATTATAGAGTTTTGAATAATCCTTTAAGTAATTATTTATAGATTTTTAATATTTTACTAATTTTATTTATTCAAATATAGTCACACAATTGGTGTTATGCTTCATTTGTGAGGTGTTGTGACATGAGCTCATGGTATGGTATAGAAAGCTCATGTAGAAGATCATGGCTAACCTTAAGAGACATGAATAATTCTTAATAAAATATTATAAATAGAGATGGCTGACCATAATTAATATTGGTATATATACAAGGTGATTTATGCCTTTTGGGTGTGTGGATGAAGCTAGACAAGCTTGTGTGTTGATATTTGAAGACCTTGTGCGAACATTATTGGGGGTCTTGGTGACCAACGTTTGTATGATATTTATCAAAGAAAAATTACATTATACTCAGCATAATTATATAATTCTATTGATTATTTTTATCAGATTTATGAGTGCATATTTGAATATAAGGGAAATATTTGTGAAGGGGTTATTTTCTTTTGTTGAAGAGATAACTTGTTGTTGGTGACTTGTGTGCAGTTGAAAACTTGGAGAATAGTGTTATTTTAGGGTTTTAATATCAAATTAAGAATAAATCAAAGTTCAATATTTTTTCATTTGATAAGATGTTGTGTTGGTGCTCAACATCTTAACCAAGTTGGTACTTGTCATCTTTAGGGGTTGGTGTTCCTTATGAAGTAGGTGATTCACTAAAACCTCATGTTTATGAACATATTATAGGAATTTAGTCTATTTATTTTTAGACTTGAGAGTGTTTTATATCCCCATGAGGGTTTCCCACATAAATCTTATGTAATGGTTACATTCATGTTTGTTCTTTGATTCATCTATCTTGCATATTGATGTGATTGGTCAAGTAGCTTGAAGAGTTGGGAATTTAATTATATTATTATTATTTACCAATGATTCACCCCTCCTCTCAGTGGTGTGTACTTATATCAACCTCAAATAATATTTAATGGAAAACATAACCCTAATTCTGCTACAAGAGAATATGAGAATTCGAAAGATGGTAATAAGAATAATAAACCTAAGTTTAATGGAAATTACAATTTGTGTGGTAAATTTGGTCATAGAAGGGAAGCTTGTTATAAAAATAAGGATAGAAATAAAAATCAATCTTATAAAAATAAAATAGGGAATAAATCTAATCATAACAAATATAATAATCAAAACCCTAATCAGACTAATAATAAAGATTATAATGTTATCACTTTATAAATTACTTTATTTGTTTCAAATGAAAATGAGTGGATTTTAGATAGTGGTACATTACACCATATGGATTGATTATCTAATATTTTGTGTGATTCTAGAGATACCTCTAAAATAATTTAATAAGGAGATAATTCTTTTTTAGAAGCAACTAAACAAGGAAAAGAAATATTTTCAAATGTTACTATAAATGATATTTTTTTATGTACCTAAACATAAAAAGAATTTGCTATCTTATTCTCAACTTAAAAATAATAATTTCATTTTAACATTGTTTAAAGATAGTCGGTCCATTATAATTCAATCTAGTTCTTTGAATGTTGAATGTGTTCAAATGAATGGTTTATAAATCTTTTCTCCTTCTTTTGCATGTTTTATTTCATCGCATAGTAAGAATGAATCTCAATTATGGCATGAAAGATTAGGACATGTTAATTTTATAAGTTTACATGATATGTCTGCAAATAATTGTGTTGTTAGATTTTATTTTATCCCCTCTAATCATCAAACTTGTGAGGGTTTCTTACGTGGTAAACAACATACTAACCCCTTTCATAAGAATCATGATGTGAACTCCTCACATCCTTTATAATTGATTCATAGTAATATTATATGACCTATTTAAGTTATATATCTTAATGGTTCTTTGTATACTATCACATTTATTGATGATTACACTAGGATGATCTAGTTATATTTCATTAAAAATAAATCAAATGTATTGTCTAAATTCAAAGAATTTAAAGATAATTTTAAAAATGAATCTAATTTTTCTATTAAGATATTAAGAACTCATAATGGTGGAAAATTTTGTTAATAAATAGTTTAATTATTTTTTCACTTATTGTGGTATGATAGCTAGGTTAAAATCCCCAAAAACCTGTAGTGTGTCTTATGAGGGGGTGCTAAAAATAATCCACACCTGAACCAATGATGGGCTACCCATAGAGGGCCAATAGCTCAATTAGTAGATCACTCCAATAATAAATGGAAGGTCCTAGGTTTGAATCCTAGCTGGTCCATATGATTTATATTAAATCATACTGAGACTCATAAATATTATAGTACCATTCCTTTCTCCAGTGATCTTACAAAATTTGTATATCTTCTAGCATCGACTTAATTATGGCATTCGATTTGGATCTCCTAATAAATTACAAGAAAAATTTCCCCCTACGGTTGATGCTCATAGGTCTGAGATACAATTTATTATAGATTCTAAATCACATAAATATCTCATTACTTTTGAGCCTCTTTAGATCATGCTTGATAATCTATCCATGACTAGATCCTATTGATTTATCATATTTTATTATCCTTCAAGATCACATCTTCCATAGATTCTATTTAAACTTATATGACTTGCATTGACCTTATTTCCTACATAAATAGAAACATCATTTTTTATTTCAAAGAGTCTATGGTCACTCAAAACACTAATGTCAAGTATACCTAAGATATCTCAAGAAACACCAAGTTCCCAAGTAAAATTTTTTATGATATTATGGTGAGGATTTATTGGATGAGGTTATGATAGACCCCATTATGATTCTCAAAAAAGGTTAAATTTAGTACCATGCCCAATCACATAAGAGAAAGAACCATATTATGAGATTCACAAAGTATCTACTTATTCATCTTAGTATTGTATAACTTATGTTATATATTATTATAATAAAATCCACAAAGCATAGATCCCACCATGGATATTTGAACACATAAATATACTAATCATAGATGTTATTATTGATTCCATATGACTAACACACATTTACTATCTCACTATCAACTCATCAGTAGTATCTTGATTCACTTCATCTCAAAGAAACCAATTTTCACAATCTAGTAAAAATGTAGAACTTAAAATCATTCCTGATTGCATCCCCAAACATAGAGAGGCATATTATATTTTCCAACAATGTTCTAAAAATCACACAAATAGATGTAGATATATCTAACAACATTTTAGAAACTTTCTGAGTCCCTTGCCTTAAATTTCATAGCAATGCTCACATGGTCAATCTTAGATAGATGAGTGACCTCACAAAAATCTAGATTTTTCCCTTAAATTATGAGATGTGTGTACCATGGCATCACATATTCCCCATAATTTTGATTCTCATAAGGAGGTTCCATGATGTCAACCATAAAGCATACCTAATTTTTTCTTAAATCTTGTATCCCTGATAGTCCTACCATGACTATCAAAAATGGTATGAAATACCATGATCTAAGCTAGATATCATCTGCATTAGGATCTAATAGATGTTATATATGATGTATGTTGAAATATTTCATGGAAATTGTGAGAGAATAATTATTTCATATCATTTAATTCACGTTATCATATGATTGGATTTCATATATTATTTATTATTAGAATATGTGATGTTTTTTATACATATCTTACTTGTATAATGATATTTTACATTTAGGTACTTTAATTTTCAACATGCATGTTTGATTTATATCATTTAAAATCACTTTAAAATCACCCTTTATTTCCATCATTGATCTTAGGTGTCAGCTTCAAGTTTTCTTGTCAATATTTACATCATTTTTTAGACACCCTTAATATCTATGATGAATGTTCGCTATCACCTTCATGGATTTATTATTATTATTTTAAGCTTCCCCTATTTTGGTATGATTTTTTGAAGGCCTTCATTTCTCTTGTGAATGTTAGGTATCTCCTTAAATTTTATTTATAACAAATTTACCATTTTTCACTTAGCCTTAGTTTATCTATAATATTAGGATTATTTTTGCATTACCCATATTTTGGTTTTATTTATTCTATCAATTCTAGTTTAATACCTTATGTAGGTTAGTACGTCTTCTATAACAACATTACTACCACATTTAATATAATAGCCTAGTCACTTCTAAAGAAAAGTCCTCACTTCTTGTGGTCATTCATTAGCATATCCATCATTGCATCACCTTATTTACATGGATAGATTATTCATGATTCATAAATTTACCTTTCCTTTCACTTGTGTCAAACTTAGTTGGTTTCTATATTGGACACTTCCAAATGGGTAAATTATAAGAGTGTTTTAGAAACCATACCATTTAGGTTATCCTCTCTAGTGTCTAGGTATAACCTTTCTTATATATTTTTATCTATGCCATGTAGGTTTGGTTTTTAAAGGTCTCTATGGAGGAAAATAATATAAAAATTTAAATCATAAGAATAATCTAATTATATCTTAAAACTCAAATCAAACTAAAATATGTGATATTTTTGGCACATCTCCTATCCTAGTCAAAGATCAATCTCCATATTTTCCCTTGAAATAGATATAAAGTTCATTTGGGTTTGCTAGGATAGTAGAAAAGGGTAGGAAATGTTATTTTATAATTTTCTATCTTCTTGCATTCTAGTTTTACCTAATTTCTCACACAATTACCCACTCTTCACAATAGACCGATAGATCTATAAGGGAGATTAAGGAGTGACAAACACATCTTGGGAAGATATTATCCCTTTATATTTAATGCATATATCCTTCATGGAAATGATTTATATGCACCATTAGTTAGCCCAAGATTTTTACTGGTAGGTGGGGTTTTATAGGACCTTGATGTTGAAAACTCTTAACATATCCCAATTGCTTAGGGTGTCTTATCTATGTTAAGGATTTATACATCACCTTTCTAGGGACCTTCATCATTAAATTTTCATCATATACATCCCCACATCCTGTTGATAGATATATGTCTTAGTTTATCACATTCCTTTGTATTTGTTTTCATGTTTTGACATTTATCAACCATCTATAATGGTAGTTGGCTCTTTAGGTTTTGAGTTGAATTTTAAAATATTAGGGAATACAACCAAAGCTTTCTCAAAAATTCCCATCACCATTTACATACATACCATCTTTTTCATCCTAATCATGTCTCCAGATGGTTTTGTTTTCCTGCATCATATTTGTGAACAAGGACTGATTTCAAGTTTTCACTCATGGGAGTCTTAAAATTAATTTGACATTATGTCCTTGTTTTATTTATGTTGAATTTACTTATATTACATTGGATTTATTGTAAACTCATTGGTATCTTTCTCTATGTTTGATTTAAGCTAACTTTACTTATCTTACATTGGATGACATATTTTTCATACATATTTCTATTTTATCATCTTTTACAATTTCTTACATTTCTTATGTTTTTTTTTTTAAATTATTTTTGCATCTTATTAGTATTGTGTTTTATTTTATATGTGATTTTTAGGTTTTTATTTACAATTTTTTACATGATTTTTCTTAAAATATGTTGTGTTTTATAGTTATTTTTCATCTTATTATTTTTATTAATATCTATTTACTTATGATATTCATTTTTATCATTTTAGTTTTTATTATTTTTCACCATGCAGTGTCTCACATTTGATAGATAAAAATAAAAAAATATATCATAATACATCATATTTTTGCATAAAATGATATTTAAATATACACGTGTGCTATAAATAAAATAAATAATACATCATTTCTATACATGTAGATAATACAATGAGTCAAAAAACATATCTCTATATAAATGTCTTAGTTTTATACATAAATACATATTGATAAATCATATATGCATTAAAAATATAACTGAATACCATGAAAGGCATAAGACTATGGATAATGTTCAACCCCCTAGGGTGAGGTCCAGTGTTTAGCATAGAAGCACTAGACTAAGCATCGTATAAGCTCACTCCTAGTGTTTAAGTCTACAATAGAAATCCATGGACTTATCCAGTAAGATAATTCAAATGTTCTTGAAATCCTATTACTTGTCCTAATATAGCCATGTGTGCAACCTTATCTATGTCGAAGGCCTAAAACACCACCAATGGATCTCTACCTACCCATGCCAATTCCTGCACCTAAGTTATAGTTTGTTCATGATGGCTAATCTCCTTCGTAGCTTATACAACCAACTGAAACTAGATAGAATAAAATCTAGTTGAATAAACTATGGGATTAGGCATCTCCACAATAATATCAATTTAAGTAAACATAATGTCAAAAATATTGTGGTGTTTTATTTCCACTAGATTTCTCCACTATGTCTCCTCCATAGCCACAAATTGAAAAACAAAGATAAATATTGACATTAGATCTCTCTCTCTCTCTCTCTCTCTCTCTCTCTCTCTCTCTCTCTCTCTCTCTCTCTCTCTCTCTCTCTCTCTCTCTCTCTCTCTCTCTCTCTCTCTCTCTCTCTCTCTCACACACACACACACACACACACACACACACACACACACACACACACACACACACACACATAAATACATAAAAATGTGTGTGTGTGTGTGTGTGTGTGTGTGTGTGTGTGTGTGTGTGTGTGTGTGTGTGTGTGTGTATGTATATATATATGTGTATGTATATATGTATATGCATGCATATATATATATATATATATATATATATATATATATATATATATATATATATATATATATATATATATATATATATATATGCACACACACACACACACATACACACACATATATATACATACATATACATACATACATACATACATATGTGTGTGTGTGTGTGTGTGTGTGTACATGCACGCACGCACACACACACACACACACACACACACACACACACACACACACACACACACACACACACATACATATATACATATACATATATACATATGCATATATATACATGTGTGTGTGTGTATGTATGTATATGTATATATATATATATATATATATGTATATATATATATATATATATATATATATATATATAATACATACATACATATATGTGTGTGTGTGTGTGTGTGTGTGTGTGTGTGTGTGTACATGCACGCACGCACACACACACACACACACACACACACACACACACACACACACACACACACACACACACACACACACACACACATACATATATACATATACATATATACATATGCATATATATACATGTGTGTGTGTGTGTGTATGTATGTATATGTATATATATATATATATATATGTATGTATGTATATGTATTTATATGTATGTATGTATGTACACACACACACACATACATACGCATATATCACTAGTACCTAACATGTATATCTCTTCCTTTTGGAAAAGAAAATTAATAGAATAAACTTTAAATATCCATACTTATAGTACTTAAATCACATATATCATTGAAAACATAACCACTGTCATGGATACATGTTGGGGTGAATCCCCACTATCTCCCTCTTTGGCTCTATGTTAAAAGTAGCAATGAAAATGTAGCAGAGACATAACATTGCAGGAGAAAATTTAGTGGGAGAAAACGTAGTAGAGACATAACATTGTAGGAGAAAATATAGAAAGAAAAAAACATATCGAAATTGAGAATATAAAATAAATGTGTCAAGAATCAGAATACACCAAGTTTGCAAAAATAAAGAGATAAATAAGAAATTTCATGAATTTAGAGTTGTAATAGAAAGCTATGTGTGATGCCTCATAAATATTCCAAGTGATTATCTAGTGAATAACTTGATACTAATCTTTATATATTCATGGTAGTGTCCTTATATTTTTTCTTATATAAGGGTCCTTCAAATCTTGCTATGTATTGTTCCATGGTGACATCAGTGAGGCTTTGTTCCTCTTGTAGAGTTTTTATGAATTTCTAGAATGTTGAGTATTAGCATGTGAGGAACTGGTTGAATCATATATGCCACCCTTCTATGGAATTATTAGTGTAGGGTAGACTAATGGAAATGATTTCATAACAATTCCATATGTCAATTTCAAATCTACCTCTTCTTTGGTTTGTATGGCAAATTTTCCAACCCATCCAATGTTCTCGTAGTACTCTACAACTTCTTAAAACTCACTTTTTATTTATCCATTTGGCCCGTTAGGTTTATAGTATGGAGAGTTTCACAATTATTGGAATGCTTTGGGCACATGCTCTACTAGAATGTATGCTAGTGCAGCTAAATGGCAGACTTGGATTGCAAAATTTGAATCTCTTTCGTATAGTATTTGGAGCCCTTCTGCTTGGATTTTTTGCCAAAGGCATTAAGTAAGGTGGAAGAAACATCCTCTTTTAATATTTTTTTGGAAGGTAAATTAAAATGCTTTAATTTTATCTATTTTGAAGTTTTTCATGAGAGTTGTTGGTTGGAAGGAGTTGTTGATGTCTTTTAATCCTTTGAAAACTCTCTTGTATGTTTTCTTTTTTGGTTTGGCATAAGAGTGTATATCTTAGGTATCACTATATGATTTTTCAAAATATGGCTGGTTTATAGTTGATCTAATAGTGGTGGAGTACATTTTAATGTGCCATCCACAAACTAGTTTGG